>JAUUDZ010442770.1:0-11358 GCA_032361705.1 Panulirus versicolor
AATTATTGGCTCAGTAATGTCTTTACCCCACTACTTCATGAACTGTGATATCTAGAAGAGTTTCTTATGAAAGGGTACAATTGATTATGGAGAGTACATCAAGACTTGGGGAGCATGACTGAAATAACTATCAATCCATAGTGGGGAGGTCTATCAATCTCTGGAAATATGAGGACTTTGAAAATAAAAAAACTACGTGAAACATTCATAAATCTACATATGAAAAAAGTCGCCAAACTAACAGCTAACACTTACCTTAATTACTGTTATAAGACAATCAGGATTACTGTGGTCTTGGGTCTGTCATTTCAGGACACTTAATTCAAATGCACAAAATCTTCCCATCAAAAAACACAATATTAACCTTGGTATTTTCAGATTATAACATTCAAGACTGAAGTACATCTCGATCCTTACACCTAGGTATGGTTTCCATATTTAGACCCCTATGCAAAGGTACGGTTTCTGTAGGTTCTGTTGAGGTGCGGATGTGCTTCAACTAGTTTCACCCAATTTAAACCAACATTTTTCCTGATCTTCACATCTCTCCTCACTGTACACTTATTCCCTATAGTAGGATATAAAAAGCAATCATTTTCCCATTCTTGATCAATTTTCAGCAATGCCATTCCACAAAGTATTCTATTAAAAAATCTACAGACAATAACGGTGCAAGACTAAATACAGCAAAACTTAACCATGTGGTTGGTGCTCTGAAATTCAAAAGTTCACATTAGAAACACAATCTCAATTTTCACTACTAATAAGCACTAGTGGGTCAGATATTACTTGGACAACTAATTCATTCTTATATCTACTTTATCACTGGTTTACTTTCGAAAACAAATTGAAAAAATTTTACAACACGGATGCAGGTATCTTTGGATTATTTTCTGTGTTGCTTTTATGGAATCTTTGTTGTCATTGCAAAGTGGTGGATCTTTCTATTTCTTTCTTAAAACCAATCTTTCAGCATCAAATAAATGGTTATTTGTAGGGAAGAAGAAAAAATATGGGTTTGAAAAATAAGTAATGGAAAACACCAATAAGCATAAAACTATGAAAAAAATCTACCTATCTCAATATATCAGATGTCTTCTGGGTTCTATTACTTGTGAAATTTTATCATTATCAAAACACGTACTGTACTTCACGAATTCAAGACCTAAAGTTACAGACATATGAACTCACACAAATATGCAAAACACAGATTCGGTCAGTGGAAAGCATAAATAATGAAACGATTATACAAATTTCTGGACTCTACAAGCATTTTTTTTTTACAGTACACCTACACTGAGTTTGTTTTTCCTGACAACAAACCAAAATAACTCTACAGAATATGTGCGAGCACATGCATCAAGTAAATATTTTTATGTCAGCTGTCCACAGGAAAGTATTTTCTAATGTCTTCGAGCATAGTGCGAGGACATCAGAAAGCAACACCAGGACGCCATGCTCATCCTTAACGTTCATTTATAATTTGCTAGATCTGAACAAATGTTAGTTTATTCTATGTATTACAAATGTATTAGTTGTACATTCAACTGTTCGAGTGTGTTTACCCCACATTTTCCCTCTACTTCAAATCACTCCCCACTTTGCAAAACAAAATTAATGGCGCTTGAGGTGATACACCAAAATTGTTACAATCTATATCAACTCTGTATGTTGAAAAAAATAAATCTATTGATAATTCCAATAAATTATATCGTCTATAAAAACACGCATCGGAGATGTACAATTTAACAGAAATTTTTTGCTTAATAATCTTGAAAGCATCAAAAGACTTTGCATATACATCCACCAAACCTTGAATCTTACGAAATAAATTTCAATTAAAGTCTTTCAAGTCCACTGGGGTCAAGGATGAGCTCCTCCCCATTGACATTTACTCTAGGGGTCAAAGTATCGACTTCTAACAATCGACCTAAATCAACCTTACTCAACCCCTAACTAGGGAACTCTGCCTTAAGGTGACCTTACCCCACCATGAACCCAAGCTGGCGAGAGTGAACTAATCATGGAAGAAAACCTGCTCACAATATACCTCTCAAGACATTACCACATCAGTGCCTCCCGCAGGTCGGTAAAATAACATTAGAATATTTGTTGCCACAGAAGTGGGTACAATACTTACGATGACATTTGATGAATATAAAAAGTTAATCTTTATAGCAATGGGTTATTTTTTTCCCTTTATATGTTTGTGTTTACTGAAGCACTCAAACTCAACGTGGTGTAAACACGAGCCAATATTTACTAACTGGCACCTGTCGCTTACAAATGCCAGATTTGTTAGATTAATTAAATATATTTCTTTTTAGTTCAAGTACAATAAAGATACGATTTGAAATGGCAGTATGTCATATAACACCTTACACAAAAATACCGACAACTTAAGAAAAAGAATACCGTTTCTAAAGTCAGTCTTCGACCTGCCAATTTGCCTTAAGAATTACATGATATTGCTTTCCATCTTCCTCTTGATATCAATGATCATACTTCATAGGATAAATTCCTTTTAGTATGTTGTTTAAACGTAACTTTCTCTCATACCCATTACCTTGAAATACGTTATTTTTCTGCCTTTCATTACTATACAAACTTTTGACTATCATAGCTGCCGGAATACAGGCGCTCCTGCCAGGCGTATGATACATGTGTAATGAAAACGAGGGTGGCATGTTGTTAATCATACTTATTCTCATTATCATGCGTGATTATAAGATAATGTCAAACTAGTTCATTGTAGGATGCAGTTAAAAAAGTATTGGGGGTCAAAAGTCACCAGTATTGAAACTGAAGATACCATGTTCAAATTCAAACCAAGGAGGCAGTGTTGCCAACCGTAGGAATATGTCCCTAAACCTCGGGACTTTTGACTAATTTACAAAGGAGTAGGGACACCTCAGCAATATTCTTTAAAACCTACGAATTTTCGACATTCATGGACAATTAGTACATTTTTCAGCACGAAAAGCAGCAAATAAAGCTATTTCGTGTACTTTATGCAATTATAAAGTCTCCCCCTTCACATATTCGTTTTCTTTGATGAAAATACAAGAAAACTCCATCTCAATCAAATAAATGCATTATTTCAGAATAAAGGCTGTTTAATAGCTATCCTGTAAGATGAAAGTATCCGAATGACAAGGATAGTATATTAGAATTTCGTCAAATCAGAGTTTCTAAATGATTTATCAAAGATTGAGGCTCATAGTTCTCATAATATGTCATCCCTTCAGCAATTTGAGAAGCGAGTCAATATGTCTTCTTTTCATGATGAAACTATTGAGCTTTTCAAGACGTGATGTCTCTCCTTTTTATCAAACAACCCTTATTGTGCTAATAAAATATGGTTGCCGCTCTTTGATCCTTTGTTTAAGGAAATGAAATTCATATTTTGATACGAGGAAAATTCTACCAAAGCCAGATAATTTGATGATAAAATATGGACATCGAGTAGAATCTCAGAGTGAAGATAATTGGAAAGAGAGGGGGGATTTGACAGCATATTTCATTGCTACTGAACGTATTAAACTGATTTTTAAGAAAAGCTGTGAAAGAAATTTAATTCTATTATTACAAGCTATTAATTTTTCAGACAGACCTGCACCTTCCAATGGCATGTGAGGCTCTTCTCTCTAATGGCAGATGCAAAGACAAAAAAAAGGGAATAAGATGGGACCTGAGTGACTAGATTCCTTACTAATGCTCAATTCTAATATGAAATCCAAAGAAAAAAAACTTTTGATTTTGCACTTCATAACCAACAAATGAATGATCACAAAGAATAAAGATTTCCCGGTGTCTTTCATTCAATGCCTTAAGTTTTAGTCATATTGCTGGGCTGATCATGAATGAAATCTGATGATGAAATGTTGGAAATGTTATAATCTGTTTCATCGGGGATGAGGATAAATATCCACATCCAATATCGTGGCAGGAAATATGACATGGCTCTGTATATTTCTTATTCCTCTTTCATGAAATATATTCCTAGTATTTTCCCCCTCGTATGATCATGAATGATGAGGGGAATTACCTAGGCAATGAAACATATTATCAAGTTAACTATGATGAAAACGAGCTATGTAAACTTTATTTTTTCCTGATCTTGATTTAGAAGAGGAATTTAGAAAATTGGTTTGCATATTGAAACAAACGAATTTACTTTTCTCAACTGATCATTAATATGATTGCGTTCATTATTTGCTTCTCCTTTATCATATTCATCACTTCATAAGAAACACTAGCATTTCTTGTTGGAACATAAGTGTAATTCAAGTAGGGACAGGCAGAAGGACTGTACGTTAGGACTTTTCATATTTCATTAGGGATATTTAAACCAATAATGAATTTTCGGGTTGGCAACACTGCATAGGGGGAGTGGCTTTAAGGGGACAGCGTTACCAGACGTACGACCATTAATGCAGTTCGATAGTTTTGGCCCGTGTACGATGTAAGATATCAATCGTACGATAATTTGGAACGATATTCTTACATAATTTGCGATAATTTTTCTGAGAAAATAAAAAAAAAACACTAAATAATTGATAACAGTCCAAATAGTTGTACTTGCTACATGTATCAAATAATAGTCAAACTTGTCTCGAGCAAGTTTATCGGCGGTGCGAGTAGAGGGGCTTTCAAACTAATCTACTGTCCTTCATACATGGTGTCTGAACAGTCCCAGACTCAGAAGGGAGTGGAGAGAGGTGAAGGATCCGGTGCAATGAAGAAAAAAAAACCAAGATATGAACTGAAATATAGACCTGAGCAGGAGGAACAGTTTCCTTGGTTGAGACCTTAAATGAAAGATCCATTATAAGGTTCTTTGTCGCAGCTGTAATATTGAGCTAATTGCTCTGGTAACCATTAACTTGCATGAAAACAGCGAAAAGCACAAGAAAAATTGTGTGTGCCATCATCAAAGCTACACGAGTTATTTGCTAATGGAAGTACAGCTTGTGAAACCAGTATAAGTGGTTGTATTAAAGTTGCCGAAATACAGTTGACCACTTATGATGGAACACAAGTTTTCGTGTGGCTGATCATTTACGTGATATATTTAAAGTTCTTTTTTTCCCCACTGATTCAGCAATTGCACAATTGGAAATGAAATGGTCAAAGCGTCAAAAAGTATGTATCACTGTCATGGCAGTCTCTCACAAACAGGACCTAATTAAGCACCTGAAGTAGACCAAGTTTAGCATTCTAGTGGATGATGAATCTACAGATATATCCACCTTTCAAAATTCATCCGTCATGGTAAAAGTGGCTGAAAAAATAACATGCTGTTTTTAGTAAGTTTTGGGATCTAGGGCCAAATTTGATTTTCACCTCAGAAGCAGAGAATAATTTATGTAATTTGAAGTAGCAGTATAATTTTGTAAGCCAACGCACTGCTGTGTACATGTCAATGTGGTGCTTATACACCATCCTCAGAAAAAAAAATGTACGATACTTTTGTCCAAAATACGATAATTGTGACCTAAGTGGTACGATCATTTGACTGAAAGGATCTGTCAACGCTGATTACGAGAACGTTTCCCATGAATGGGGTATTCCAACCAATTACGGGAGCGTTTCCCATGAATGGGGTATTCCAACCAATTACGGGAGCATTTCCCTTGGATGGGGTATTCCAACCAATTACGGGAGCGTTTCCCATGAATGGGGTATTCCAATCAATTACGGGAGCGTTTCCCATGAATGGGGTATTCCAACCATTTGAAGAGGGTAGCCTGAAAGTGAACTTGCCCTCAATTTATTTCCTATTCTATTGGATTAGGGACATTTTCATTGTACTATCTAACCCAATTTGTATAATAGTCATACAGGCCAGAAATCTGGATGGTATCTGTGCCTCCAGTCTTCTAACATCTGCAAAAAAGTCGTTTTTTACTGATGTCAAACTATCTCCTTCATGTTCTGGTCCCTGTAACTATTGTCCTATTGCTTTGACATTTACCATTTCCAAAGTCTTTGAATCTCCCCTCAGCTTCCATATCCTTAAACACCTCAAAACTCAGTCTTCTATTTGATCACCAAAATGGCTTCCATAAGGTGAGATCCACTGTTGGAATTCTTTCCTATATTTCATTATGAATGGTCATCATCCTTGAAAGATTTTGAGGAGTCATGTGCAATTGCCCTTGACATATCCATAGCCTTAGACAGGATGTGGCATGGGAGTCTCATCTCTATGCTCCCCTCCCTCACTTTGCTCCTTCATATGTAGCTTTCTTTCCAGCACATCTATCTCTGTTGTTATTGATGGATCAGCCTCCTCCCCTTTCCTCCATCAAAAGCAGTGTCCCTCAAAGTTCTGTCCTGTCCCCTTCACTTTTTCTCCTTTTTTTCAATGATTTCCTATTACACACATAAACAAATGCACTCATACAATGATGACTCAACATTGCATATGGAAAGAATGTAGGATGGGAAGTTTACAAGGAAAATGCATGATAGTACAATTAAAGGAGTTGGTTTAAGAGGAAGACAACCTAAGACATGGGAAAGTAGATTGGAAGAGCAATGGAGGGGAAGAAATGGTGGAGGAATGCTTAGAATGGTGCCTGTGAGGGAGATATGTAATGGCAGGGAGAAGTGGAGATTCTTTTGTGGTAGCCGCCTACACGATGGAAGTTCCTGTATGGTGCAAGATGAGGGTCTGGGGAGGTTGAAGCCACTTTGTGTGAGTTGCATTAATTTGAAGTGTAAAATGGTACTGTTCATGTTGTGAAAGGGATGGGGGGATGTCAGCAGTGATTCTTTTAACCCTTAATTAATAGGAGTTTTCTCAAGAAGACTCATGTAGTAGACACATGGAATCATCAAAGGAGTGCTAATGTTCACAGGTACACTATCTGTCTATCTATATTCCTGATGCCTGTTCCTGCCTGGAACTCCCTGGGGGTAGCCCTGGCAACAGTCTCTCTATAAGTAATGAACTCCTGTGCTGCTTCTTAGCTTTTCATGCCTTACCGTTAACAGACCACCAGCAAAGGGCAACTCTAGTGCAGTGTTTGTTCCAACCTAATGTTCCTACAAAGTACTACCAAATTTTTTTGCCCAATACCCCTGCTTAAATGTTCTTAACTATTGTTTATATCTATTGCTTCTACCATTTTGCCAGAAGGCAGGGCTAGCGCATGATATTCACCACAGGAAAACCTAGAGTTAAGAAGAATGAGCTGTGTGGGTAATGTGTTTTCAAATGTTATGCATGACAAGAAGAGATTGTATTTTTGTGGACAGAATACCTGGTATACTGCATTTTGAAACTCCCTTTGTCAATATTTTGACATTTGTATGGCTCCTAAGTGTTGCCTTATTCCCGATAATTGCATATTTTTAGAGACTGCTACTCTCCGGAAGCAATTCTGGTGTAAATAAATGTAAATGTATATGTGTAAATAGTAACCATAAATATTGATGTCATTCATTGAATTTGCATCTTGAGAATAAGCCTCCTGTTGTAACTCCCTCCCGCATCATCCCCCACCAGTGGATTTATGCCATAACTCCAGTGGTATACCATAGCCAGATAGGGTACGTATGCTCGCTTGTTTGTATGTATCCTTTACTTTTACAAGTATTTCTTTCATTTTATAATAGGAAAAAAAAAAATCTAAGACCTTATTTCTTTGTCTAAACTGTAATCTGCAATACTTTATTGTATTCACCTAGCACTAAAGTGTAAAGGGTCGACCTTATGAGGACTTCAGAGAAAGTGGATAGGAGAATTGCTTAACAGAAAGGAAGATTTGATAGCCTGCCACGTTTCTGGACTAGTAGTATGTCTGCTAGTTTCCAATGTATAGTATTCTGTTATGGGGCCTAAGGTGGCTAAATATTCATGTAAGGAATAAGATGACCAAAGGTAAATGTTAATATTTCATCAAGATCTAAGGAGCTTTTGAATAGTTTGACTGTCTCAAATATGCTAGCTGGTATGATTATTGGGTTGGAGTTTGGGCTGGTGCATGGTTTTTGGAGTGTATTTGCAGTGATTAATTAATTTTGTTTAGTGGTGTTAAAGATCTGCAGGTAATGTTTGTATAGAATGTTAGGAGGGTGTTAGCACATTGTTTAGAAGTGGGGCAAGAGAGAGAAAAAAGTGAGTATATGTATGCAAATATGACTTGATGTTTTATCTGTTCCTGACATACCCTCCCAAAAGTAGCAAACATAAAACAAGAATGAAGAAAAACACATTGTTATATTAAAAAACATAAAAGGCTCTTCAGTATTTAACATGGTCCTTTGCAAGTATGACTAATACAGTCATGTGATTAGGGTATGATAATATGTTACTGCCCTGGATTATCATGTAGTCTCTAACCTTAATGGGTAATAACTCCACGTTGCTCGTGAAGTTATCACCCTACCTCATCAAAAACACCAGGACTTCTTTTGTTTGCAAATATATGAAATTCAACATTAGCATGAGGGGTAAAAAAACTCTATTGGCAGATTCAGGACAGAACATGAACTATCAACCATTCCTTTCATCATAACAGCAACAATAATGGTGACAGGCTCCACATCAATTTCTGGAGAAACAGGGCCTCAGAAAATTTATCATAATGTTATAAAAATTGGTTTTCTCTATGCCATCAGTTTTACAATCACAAAATTACAAAAATCCTCATTTTTGAATTAAAAAACATGAGGCAATTTTTCTTACATTCAAAAGGAATGAAAGCACCTTGTGAGCATACAACTCTAAATGAGCTTAAATCAACATCTTCATTATAACAACTCATGGTAACAAGCTCCACATCAACTTCCGTTGAACAGCAGCTTCACCTGTTTCTGAATAATCAAGAAAATTGGCAGTCCACATGCCAACCCCACGCATTCCAGTCGTTTGAGCCAACATGTACTTGTAAACAAGACTTCGTTCATCATCATAACGCATTTGACGCTGCTGACCCTGACTATCCTACAGAGAGAAAAAAAATGCCATATGAGAAATTTTGTATCAAATAATGGATGCAAAGCAAAAAATACCTCTTTCTGTATTCTTTCACACCTATACCAGCCTCTGCAGTGCAGTGGTTAATGTTGAAACCTGTCAATTTAATGAGCTCAGGTCTGAATCGTGGAGAGGGCAGACAGCTCACACCCAACCCAGCTGCTCATCCTCCCTCTACGGATAGTTGGTAAACAGGTACCTGGCATAAACTGGTTTGTAAATATGTGTATGTACATGTGAATTTAAAACATGATATATATATACAAATCTGAGATGAAGCGAGTAACTTAAGTGTAAAACTCTCTACTTGTAAAAACACAGTAATGACAAATTCTTATTGCTTGGCATACAGTAAGGCACTAAAGACATCCAACAAGATGGAAGCCAACTGCCCAAGTTGCTGTCTTCTCATTAAACAATCAAGGCATTCATTTTCCTCTGCCATTTCAGTTTGAAAAAGAAATAAAATAAAACTTGATCAGAATCCCCTAACTATAAGACTATTTACAATGGCTAATCAACAGTTAAACCCACTCCAGCCATAAAGGTGACTGCTCATGTAATTACATTTAGGAGGCTCTTTAGTCAAACATTAATTTTAAGAAAAGAAACAACTGACAATAGGGACTACTGGCAAATACAGTTCATACATGGTAAAAGTACTGGAAGAAGTCTCTTACAAAGTGATCAGAACTCAAAGAAAAAAACTTCATATCTAAGTGTAATATAAACTAATGTAGTAGACGGTACCTTTAGTGATCAGTATTTGAACTTTGTTGGTACCCTGGATGAATAATTACCATAGCTCAGAAAGAGTTTTGAGGAAAGTGAGTCACAACCACAGCATTTCCTCTTTTCTTTACCCCACTTAGAAATCAAATCAACAGCATCATAAGACCTTAGAGTACAGTACAACCTCACAAGAGTGAGAAAGTGTCACACCCTAGCTAACCAAAATAGCAGTGGACATAGAAGCACCCTTTGTGACTAACCTCCATAATAGTTCCATTAAAAGGTACAGCAAATTCCATAAGGTTATAAATACAGCCAAATAGTTCCCTCACTTATGACTATTAACCTGAATCCATCTTTCCATTTTTTTTTTTTTTTGCAATATTCTCCAGGGATTACAACAGAGCCAACTTTCACAGTAGTTTGAAGGCCACCATTTCTTTGTAATATGACTAAGGCTTTCCTATACATTAGTTACAATGGGTAGCAAGATAACAAGTAAGACCCTGGGAGTTAAGTGTTCCTGCCCTTTGCCAGCCTGAGGACGTGGGGCCGGAAACACTGGTCATGAGGACTTACTCATACAATTTGTATAACAGAATGTACTTGATCCAACCTGTATAATATGACTGTAAATAGACTTAATGGTGACAGTTATAACCACCATTACAGATGCCAATGTCTCTGACATTTTCACCCATGCCCACAACAATGTCGTCTTTTGTTCATCCATGTTTGGGAAGGGGATTCTTGATACCAACCCCTACCCAAACATGTAAACATTCAGTACTAAGATATATTTATTACTATATTCATACAAAAGAAACTGTACACACTTGTTACCAACAAACAATAAAAAAATGTAAAAAAAGAAAAAACCCAAGTTATTTTACAGGCCATTAGTATGAGTAGTCATCTCTTTCTGACACATATATCCTCTTTGTCAACCTCTTCTCGTTCACTCTTTCCACATAGCTAAACTATTTCATCACATCCTCTTCAGCTCTTTCAACCACACCTCTTTATTATCCTGTCAACCCTCGCCAACCACAAATTGTCTTCAAACTTTTCATTTCTAACACATTTACCCTCTTCCATACATTCCCATATAAAGCCCATGCCTTGCATCCATACAACACTCTCGGGACTCCTTTACCTTCAAACATATCCATCTTCAGCCACCCAGATATTGCATCTCTTTCCACACATTCCTCAATGTGCTCAAATCTCATCTCCCTTGGTTCCAATCAATGCCATGTCCACTCCCAGGTATCTAAAAAACTTCACTTCCTCAAAGTTTTCTATACCGAAATA
The DNA here is from genome assembly GCA_032361705.1 of Panulirus versicolor. NCBI lineage: Eukaryota > Metazoa > Arthropoda > Malacostraca > Decapoda > Palinuridae > Panulirus > Panulirus versicolor. The sequence continues at coordinate 11,036 of JAUUDZ010442770.1, forward strand.
CTTCCTCAAAGTTTTCTCCACTGAAACACTTCCTCAAAGTTTTCTCCATTGAAACTCACACCCTTACTAACCTGTCTCTTTGTACTACTAACTCTAATACCCTTCCTCTTATTCACATTTACACTCATTATTTTTTTGACACTCCCACACTCAGCCAACTTGTGCAGTTTTCCACTTGCATCTGCCACCAGCATTTTGTCATCAACAAACAAATGCCTCACCTTCCAGACACCCGCACCCCCAGCAGATTACATACTTGTCTCTCTCTCCATGACCCTTGCATCTACCTCCCTCACGACCCCATCCAGAAACACAGTAAAAAA
>JAUUDZ010442791.1:0-13042 GCA_032361705.1 Panulirus versicolor
GCTCTCTCATCCACAACAGAATGCATACTTGACCCTTCCCAACATTCTTGCATTCACCTCCCTAGCCATCCCATCCATAAATAAATTAAACAACCATGGAGACATCATGCACCCCTGCTGCAAACCGACATTCAGTGGGAACCAGTCACTTTCCTCTCTTCCTACTCGTAAACATGCCTTACATCCTTGGTAAAAAAATTTCACTGCTTCCAGCAACTTTCCCCACACCATATACTCTTAAAATCTTCCACAAAGCATCTCTATCCATCCTATCATATGCCTTCTCCAGATCCATAAATGCTACATACAACTCCATCTGTTTTTCTAAGTATTTCTCACATCCTCTACCACTTGTGAAAACACACTGCTCTTCCCCAGTCTGATGCTTTGTACATGCCTTTACCCTCTCAATCAATACTCTCCCATACAATTTGCCAGGAATACTCAACAAACTTGTGCCTCTGTAATTTGAACACACCTTTATCCCCTTTGCCTTTGTACAGTGGCTCTATGCATGCATTCTGCCAATCCTTAGGCATTTCACCATGTTCCATACATACATTAAATATCCCTAAAAACCAATCAACAACAGAGTCACACCCTTTCTTAATAAATTCCACTGCAATACTATCCAAACCTGCAGCTTTGCCGGCTTTCATCTTCTGCAAAGCTTTCACTACCACTTTTCTGTTCACCAAACCATTCTCCCTTACCCTACTCACTTTGCACTCCACCCTGACCAAAACACCCTATATCAGTCACTCTATCATCAAACACTAATATTTAGTGTAATAAGGCATACCAATCCTGGAGAGGTGTTACTGTAACTGGCAAATTATCTCTTACTTTCCAAGGTTTCCGTGAGATCTATCTGTGCATCTCCCTCGAGATGGCACCTTGCATCTTTTGCATAAGTGTCCAACTGTACTTCATTACACCATCAGCAGTTTCCTGCGAGTGCTGCAATTTCCAAATATGGAGCATCATGCTGTGCCCAATAATCCTTGGTGACAGTACTAGTGGCTGCAGGCCTCTCCTGTATTCCCCTTAAGGTGCTCCTTGATATTGCACATATCTTGGTCCTCTTCCAGTTTCCTGATGTCCGCTGGAAGTAGTACCCTAAAGATTATCTGAACAAACTTCTTAAAGAATAGACTACTCATTGGAGTAGAGCCACAGGTATGTCTCGTGAAACCTGTCTAAGACCTGCCAGTCTCCATCTTTTGCTGGAACATCCTTTCAAAGACACAATGACATCAAGTACATGAGGGTACACTCCTGAGGGAATCAAGGATCCACTCCACCAGACAGGCACATATCATGACCTAAATAGCATGTCGCAGAACTGCTACAATCGTCATCATACAAATACACTTGTCCACTATATGAACCTTATAAGATCCTGAATTTTGGTTCAAGGTGGAAAGCTATGATGCACTTGTGGTGTCCAAAGCATTATCCACTCTGTGTAGCAGGTACAAATCTTTTTTGGTAATCCTGTTTAGAGCCTTGTAATACAAGCCTCATCTTTTAGAATTTTTAAAAGACAGGACTAGTGCCATGGACAGTAGGCTGCTAGATTATTCAATCATTCTTTGGAACGAGATTGCATGTTGCTTCATCTGATGCTATGCTGGGTTCATTCTGCAGGGTGGCAGCATGGCTGAAAAATGACACCTGTTTTGAATGTGGTGTTTCTCTGGGTATCCCAGGTTGTGTTTCCTTGTTGAGATGTGCATTGGTCCTTCGGACTCCCTGAGCTGAGCCGCTTGGTCCAAGGTCAGTGGTCACAATACCTCTTTTACAGTTCAGTGAGATGTGCTGGTAGACACCTGGTCAAGCTACATTCGGCTCGTTGACACTAATGGTTGACCTCCTTCCACCGTCTTTAGCTGGCCCATCGTTTTCTCCTCAACAGGGAGCTTCATTGTCCACAAACATCTAACTGACCACCAGTCATTCCCTTGGTGATCTCATCGTCTTTCTTTGATCACACCTAGCACAACCCAGACAAGTGACTGCTCAGCAGTGGACAACCTTCTCAGATAATGGAGGTGAGTTGGCAAACTCTCCATGACAGGGTCTTGACAGAATTTAGGGGAAATGCCTTACCTGGTTAACCATCTCCATTTTCTACAGGTCTGTCCAACACGTATGTATTTGATATCACACAGTTCAGCTTGAGGATAAACAGATTCTTTGTTGGCCATAAATACATGTGGATGTCAGTTGTGTCTGTAATCTGCAGCTGTAATTTTCTGTTTACTTCAACTGTTTAGTACCAAGATACACCACACAGCTGCTCATCATTTACCTACTATAAGATATATATCTTATACCATACTGGTAGAAAACTAGGCTGCTCATAGGTCTAGTTGGACACTGTTCATCAGCATGGGTACTCTTTGCCACTGACCTCACCTGTAATGTAGGTGCTGGTGAATGAAGTCTTGTTAAAGTTGAATAAGCTCTCCTTGGTATGGATGATAGTTGTCCTGCATGGAATCTTGCTGACAGTTTTCAGTCAATATGAAGGTATCCGATCTCTGCACAGTTAATCCTACAGGTAACTGGTGTTAAAGTTGTACTTCATATTGTTGGACAGACTACTCTGTGTCCCTCCCTATTGCAGTACCATCACATACCTTGGAACCAGCATTACTGTCTCTGTGCCACATGAAATGTCTATTCCTTTTACGTAGCTGCTGCTGCAAACTGCATCATATCATCCTGGTCCTGGATGCTCGCATTCCTTAAAACCTGTGCTACATGATCTGGTCATTTCTTCCTTGGTGGACTGCACGAAGGACAAAAAATTAAAGTATGCTGGCCAGTTTTATTGTAAGTTCTTGAGGGTCTATCCTGCTTAACCCTCAATTTAAGTACCACGCAGACCACAGTCTATGAACTTCTTGAGCAGTAGTAATAACTGTTCGAGATGCACAGTTGGGTTATACTCCGTATGCCAGCCCTTTCAGATCTTGTGCAAGCCCCTACAGAAACACGGGACTCAGGGCAAACATCACCCTTCTCCGTGGGTAGGAGGGAGCCCAGGCGATGTCTCTGGAGCACTTTTTTCTAACTTTTAAGAAGCTTGAATAAAACCCAAATTAGGTCGGTATGGAGCTCATAAACAAAGCAAAATTCATGTAGTGTATTATGTACCTATGAAGTGAGGATGAGAGTTTTCACTTATGAAAATGTTTCAATCAGTAAGAAGTAAAAGAGAACCTCGGACCTGGGCCCCTTAGGTCATCGACATTCATATAACTTACCAGACCAACAGACAGCTAAAGAAAGCTGCAGCAATATCTAACAATATTTGAAACTGTCGATTTGTATTCAGCACCTCAGGCTATTAATTCACTTTGAAAAAATTAATTAAGCTTTCAAAAGATGAACTGTATAAACAAAAAAAAAAAATATCAAGTCAGAACCATACAATACGTTCACTATGCATTAAATCAGCTGTGTTTACAAAATGAAGACCAAGTGGATTGTCAAAGGATTTATGTTGCTATCAGAAGTACTCCATCCCTAAGCCTGGCACAGGTCCTGTTATTTAAACGGCTCGCCCTGCTTGATACCCCCATAGTGTACTTAACAAGAATCTGCGGCAAGTTAATTGTGATTGGTGCAAAAGTCGCGCAGTACAGTCTGCCAAGTTTACAGGTATTTTTGTATTTAGGTACTTTTAGCAAAGTATTCAGTATGAATTATGATTATATAGGCACTGTTGAAATGCTCCTTGTTTGAGGCAATGTAGAACTCTGTCAGTGAATACAATGGTACAATTCAGGTGAAACTACACAGGGCCTGACATAAATAATTATCAACTATCGGAACTATATACTTCACCATAGACGGGGTTGGCTCTATAAGTTGTGTCATATTCACTTGATCTTTATATGGACTTCCTTGAAATGAATACCCTTTGCCTTTTGATGGGCATTGAACCCAACTTCATACGGTAGTTATATGTAAATGTAAAGGATATGTTTTCCCCATAAAGATAAAATTTTACAAAGGATCAACTGATTGATTATCCATGTTTTGATTACGTAATATGAATATTTGAAAATGAACTTTGATTGTCCATGTTCTGATAATTCGTAATATAGATAATATTTAAGAATGAACTTTACCAAACCTTAAAGTAGGGGCTCCGCCTCCTTGGCCTCATCAAATGTAGCCAAACTCAGTATAACCCAGCTAGGTAATAGTATAAAAGGTATAGATGGTATTTACTGTGTAGTTCTTAGTCAGTGTAGCTTATTGATAATGAAGCAAACAAAAAGAACATTCGCGTTTATATAAGTCAAATTCATGGTACATGAATAAGCCCTCCGTAAATCGTGTGGAATCGAGGCCACAGGGACAAGTAAAGGAGGTCGGTAGCAATCCTTCGTTACTTTATAGTTGATTTCGGGATTAAATCTTACTCAGTTAAACAAATTTTGACCGACTTGGTATTTATATCTGTAGGAAATACATTTACTTCCAAAGTTTTTGTTAATTGAGAGATGCTTATTGGTCGATGGGTTTGGAATATATCAATATGGCATCACGTCATAGTCGCAGACGACCAGACGTAAAAAGATGACGCAAACTTTTCTATAATATAAGTGAAGGTAAGTGGTCAAAAATCCAAGGATTAGAGCGAAAGTTACTCCCGAAATAATGTACTGAAGAAGAGTAACGAAGTATTCCGTAGTTGCCAACTTTATAGAAGGAAAGAGATTGCAGGTACCTACCTACCTACCTAGGTGCATAAATGTATTTATATTATGATCTCTGGTGTTTCTCCTGTCAGTAAATGCAGGTTCGTGGATTTAACAAATTTGAATTATTCTGCAAAAGAGTAAAAACTTGGAAAAACTTGCATTTTGTAAGTAGACATCATTATCTGCACGGGAACGATATTAAGAGGCAGACGGCTGAAACCAAGGTAAGTTTCACGTATCAAAAATCTTAATATTTGAAGCCAGAACCACTTCAGATTTTTTTCACGTATCAAAATCTTAATATTTGAAGCCAGAACCACTTCAGATTTTAGTAGTAAAATGTGATTACTGTTTGTCTATTACGGGGGTTGGGGGTGAATTTTGCACTCACATTGCCCCAGCTTTTTATATATATATGAGCCATGTTTTTCCTTGCGCACACACACCAGCTTCAGCTAGGTACCCATGGGCTGGTCCGTGCTGACTCATGGTCAGTAACGCTAACCTCTACTCCACGGAGACCCGTAATGTATGTCACGGTGTAAGGTAGGCTAGGTATAATGAAAACGAAAATTAATAATTGTTATAATGATAATGTAGGTTACGACTTGCAGTAAATAAGCTAGCTAGGCTTGATTGATAATGATAATAACGATAAGTAAACGACTAGGCTAGATTGATAATGATAATATCTTAATCTCGGTCAAGTTGATTAGGACTAGGCTTTGTAGTAGTACAAAGAAATTATTATTATTTAATATGTATTATAGGACTGACAGTTCTACCTTTGCTCTAGTTCAATTCTCTTTTCATACCAGAGTTCTCATTGCACCCTGTACACGCCTGGGCTGGGCTCAAGGTTGTTGAAAAAGGAATGACTTAATTTCCTTGAATGAATGCTGAATAATTTAGACATGAGGGATACACTGCAACAGTGTAAGTCAAAAAAAGAATCATGCTGTTTTAGTCAAGATGAAATTCCGTTGAATAGAATGATTATATCGTACAGGTGCGAAAAACTAATTAGATAATGAGCTTTAGTGGCCGAAAATAGTGTGTATATGCAAGGTATGCATGCATGCAGCTTGTATATACTTTTTCTCAGGGTAGCTAGTCTACCTTGCCGTATTGCCAGCCTTTTTGGGGTTAGTTTTGGACACTATTCGGCAAGATTTAATCTCGCTAAAAGGCGCATGTATGTATTTGATACACCGCATCTAGTAAATGAGAAAGAAGAATGAGTGGTCACCATGGAGATATCTGTTTGCTGTCGATGAAACCAGCATCTAAGATTTCGTGCAACATTACATTAGATTCGAATTTCCACTTTGAAAAATATTTTTAAAGAATCGAGAAAAGGAAACGCCCCTTTTGTCGTGAGGAAGTAAGTGGCAGCTTTATAATGAGGTCTTGAACAGCTGCAGGTGATATTCTTTACATTTCCTCAGATGTTCGACAACAACTGATTGTAAGTGATTTCTCTAATGCCTCACTTGCCCCTGGCAGTATATCTCCGGTATAGATCAGCTGTCGTGTGCCGTATATCTAAGGCAAAAAGATGTAATAAGGGCGTTAAGAATTTCCAATAAAGAACTTTATTGAAAGTTACGATAAAAACAAAATGATAATGCTATGACGTTGAAATACTTAGGATGTGTCCGTTAGTTACTTGTGAATTGGGACTGCCTAGTAATTTTTTTTTATTGAAGTTTCCCCCGTGGCAGTTTATGGATTTTCTTCTTAAGGCGCCTTTAAGAAAATTGCTAGTTGTTGATATACAACACTTGATCTCGAATAAGAACAATAACAGTCTCTTCTTTTAAGGTAAGTTTCTTTTTTCTGTGTCACATCTGTCATATGGTAATTGCATTGACGTATCATTATACATGGTTTGTAGTGAAAAATTGCAAGTGTTAAGTGATCTTTTGAGAATAAAATGATGCTGTTACTTGTGCCATGCAGATGATTGGTAGTATATTTTACCATTCTTGATTATTCGACCAGTTCTGTTGAAGGCTTGCTTATGTAAATCCCATGTAAATAATGTCTGATCATCCTATACATATATATATATATATATATATATATATATATATATATATATACGTTTGGGGAATCCTATGTGGTAGCTCTTCATATCTGGTAAGTTCTTGTTAGGGTATGGGATTAGAGTTGAGTCCCAAACTGTTCTCCTCTTATGACTTTCCTATATTTCTCTTTCATCCTCTCTGGCAGGTTTATCTCATTAACTTTCTGCTCAGTCTATTACGCTTTTCCTCCTTTTTATCAGGAACTTTCTATCATCAACATATTGCGTAGTAAGCTGACCACTCACTCAACCCTGCACACTGCATTCTTCCACTTCTGTAAAGATTGGTCCTCCTTTTGCTCAGTACACATCTCGTCTCGTCACAACTACCTCAGTAAACCCGAATTTGGACCTTTTTTTCAGTAGGGCAGGCGCAACCTGATTGAATTTTATGCCTCTAAAGCTTAACTTCTCCCATTTTGTTTGCGAAGACCCCATCATAATTTCCATGTTTCCTTTAACGCCTCTATAATTCCATCTCCTAACATATAATATACGATTGGTGTCATCATATCTCACAGGAACCCCACACTACCCTATTAGAAACTAGTTCTTTTTAAACTGCTGATTCATTTATATATAGCACTGCCTTCATGGAACATTTCTTCATAGTACATCAGTTGCGCTTTTGTATCACTCAACTTTAAACTGTGTAATTTGTTTACGTTAGCTATCCTCCATTTTCGTACAAGGAACATGAAAGTCACAAATCAAGAGATTAATCGACAAAGCTAACCTTTCATTTCCAACAACGGCATGAATCGTAGCCTACTTTAAAATTTGGGTCCAACCTGTTTTGTGAAGGATCATTTTCAGTTGTCTGTGTACTTGAACTTGATTTTTTTTTATAGGTTAATGATATATTTTTCTACCGGAACATTGGTGGTCCTTTACTGATAGTCAAACTTGACTTGAATTTTCCGGCCAAGATGGTGTTTAATGGTATACCGAGCTGGCCTCCACGGTGATATACAGGTTAGCAGAAGGATGGGAGGAATCCCTCTATCATTATTTTTTATTATTATAGTTGTTGATATTAGTATTATTAGCAGTAGAAGTGGAAGTGGTGGTAATGACAGTATTTATAACAGTGTATGTTTTTGTGTATCATCACTATCATTACCTCAGCGTAGAGAATTTAACAATCATGTTGTACCGTCGTTGGACTTAGTATATATACCATACCTTAACCTCACACGCATTCACACCCCAGCTTAACGCCAGGTGCCCATTGATCGACGAGGCCCAAGGGGTTGGCTTGTGAGCCTGCTGCCCTACTCGAGAGATTCGAACCCTGACCCGTCAGTTAGGCTAGAGTTGCCGAGATAAATAGTCTCATTAGTAATTGAGAGAGAGAGAGAGAGAGAGAGAGAGAGAGAGAGAGAGAGAGAGAGAGAGAGAGAGAGAGAGAGAGTTGGTATTATTCCGAATCTTAAATGCTACAGTATGATTCTTCCCCAGTTAGTGCGAATTAACTTGTATTCCTCTCTTGCATCTGTACTCATTATCTGTGCCCTTTCGGTCCCACAAATGATCGTTGGTTATTTGGGTTTTATAGCCTATCAATTGACAAGGTCATTAAGGATGTCAACATCAAATTTTGATTATCAACCCTGGAGGTGTAACACGGTGCTTTCTCCCGCCCGGAGTACGTCGCCACACTTGACATTCCCAGTACCAACCACAGTAAAATTCTACTTTTTTTTCCCTTATATGCTGATTTCTGATATTAAGTTATGGTCGCCAAGTTAAGCTTCGACATCCGGGTAAGGGATGGAGAAGGAAGGAAAGACGAAGGGAAGCACCAACCTCTCAGTCATAGATTGAATTAGGGGCAACTTGTCACCCCTGGTGCTGTACCACCCGGTGGTGACTACTTGGCCTTCAGATCTACCTTCAGTGACACTCAGCAACCCTCCTTCACCGCACCGTATCTACTTGCCCCCTTACCTTCCTGAAACTCTTCTTTCAACTTTTTTTTTTCTTAATTATTAAATGACGATGATTAATTCAAACCTATCATGTGAAGTATAATGATTGGTCTCGAAATATTACTCTTATCTGTCAGTTTCACATCTTCGAGTAAGAAGACGAACGAATGAATGAATCAGAGCTGCTCAAGTGTTTGTAAACCTAAATATTAAGGGTTTCTACCTTTATGATTATGATTTATAGGAAAAGATGAATTTTTTTTATACAGCTCCGCTGTTTGAGGTAAGAAGGAGGTATCATTACGATTACTCCTTTTATGCCTCGATTCTCACAAACTTTAGGAAACAGCAATCAGACGCGTGTCACTGGTCCAATCCTTGGTGACAAGAACATTTGTAGACATCTAACGAGAGTAGCGGCCAAACATGGAGAGAGTGGTGACATCACGGCGGACAAAGAGGGATGGTTGGATAAGGTGATGCTTGGGAAGTCAGTGAGACTGAAGGCTTTTGATTTGTCTCTCCCATATACAGAGATGGAGAAAGAGCCATCGTATATGTGTGTGAGCAGTACTCCATACTGGGGCGAATAAGGCCTCATTAGATACTCTTAATTTGTGTAATACACGTATACGATGTCGTCCTGGACATCTGATGCACGTAAATGAAGGCGAGGTTTTATTCTTACTTTCTACCTTGACCAACACTGAGTGTACTTCACATCCTTTCTCTTATGGCTCTCTAGTGACAGGTTATCTATTGCGTTTCATTAAGGATCTTTTGAGTGGTAGGTTTCACTCCTTTACTTCTTTATTAGCTGTAGGTTTAGTCTGGTTTCGTTTCCACTGCCGTTACTCGACATTTTGTTTGGGTTGAGTTTCATGAGCCGATGCGTCTCGCTAATTTCAGAACTTGTCCAGGTTCCTTTGCAGATAAATAGCAATTATGAATACTATTTAGAACGAACGTAGAGGGACTAGTGGGAATCTCGGGATGTGAAGATCGTATGAGGGAAGTTAACTCACAGTCCAAAAGCGACGCCGGTAGAAAAAAGTCGACATAGTAGATTTCAAGGGTGACAATCTCCCTTCCTCGGCCGCCGTCGATTTGAGGTCTTTTTGGCTTGACTTGCGAAGTGTTGGCGCTCATCTAACCCACCTAGATGTTGTTCAAGTCGTGCACACTGAGTCAGTCATAACACACTTGGCCGTGGAAGATATGCGTCAGAAAATCCCGATTCGCCTATTTCACTGCCCGTTTTCGCTCGAGAGGCTCAGCGTTCTCACAGCCCGTTTTTTCTCGAGAGGCTCAGCGTTTTCACAGCCCGTTTTCTCGTTAGAGGCTCGTCGTGCACGACCCGGGGGAGAACGACGTCATCTTCAGCATGGGGCTGAGCGAGCAGCTACGCTTCGCAGGTCAAGCGAACCAGACCGAGAGTCGACGACGCCAAAGATGTGGCGAGAATAAGATGATTTTTGGCATCTGTGGTCGTAGGCAACAAACATGTCCATGAATTCCAGTATAAGAGCAACTGGATGACACACCATAGAACAGCATAGGTTACAGTCCCCTGAAAATGGTATTGTGTTTTAGTTATTGTTTGGTGAGAGTAACGAAAGAAAAGATAAATAATGTTGAAGAATAAAGGTTAGATAGATAATGTTGAAGAATTAAGGTTAGATAGATAATGTTGAAGAATTAAGGTTAACTTTGGCCACAACCAACATGCATTCTTCGCAAGCCTCCATGGTGCAATGGTTTGCGATGTGACCCACCAGTCTCACGGTCCCTGCTTCGATACGTGGCCAGGACATTTGGCCCACAGTCAACCCGTCCATTCATCCTCCTCTTAGGGCCTGGTCGATGAATGGCTCCCTGGGGTAAGCTGGGGTGTGTGTGTATATACCTTTGTGAAAGTATTGTTGTATGAGAGCAGTTTCGCGTATTGCGTTAGAAACAGTCGTTGTGTGAAAAGTAGTGTGATGTACTTTGTTGTGTGAGAGTGCGTTGTATTACGGGAGAGCAGTGTTGCATCAGTGTTGTGTGAGAGGATTGTTGGGTGAATTGGGTCTGTAACAGTCATTAACCTGAAATGCCTAATCAGACTTCTTGATTATCAGAGAAAACGCAAACCCAAAGATAGCGATAATAATTAAGGACTGTAGCTCGTTGACGAGGTCATTTTGATTATATAGATAATTGTAGATCATTACGAGTAATAGTGATATTACAAGTTGATCTTAGGAACAGAATTGAATGAAAAGATTATATATGGAATGAAAGAGACTATGACGATTCTCATCTTTTGATAGTTAACACGCTGATATGGTAATTCAATAGAAATTAGGTAATTGTTTAACCCCTTAAGTACAACGGTATGATTAGGTGATCTTTGACCTGACCCGTAAGGACCAGGTCGAAGCCATCATACTTAAGGACACCGTGCTCAAAGGATTGTACCATCGTGCTCAAAGATTGTTGTACCGTCGTGCTTAAGGGTTGTACCTTCGTGCTCATGGATCGTACCGTAATTCTCAAGGATTTTAACGTCGTGTTCAAAGATTGTACCGTCGTGCTCAAGGATCGTATTGCCGTGCTCAAGGATCGTGCTCAAGGATCGTACCGTCGTGCTCAAGGATCGTACCTTCGCGCTCAAATATTCAACACATATACATCTGCCGTATCCTCTAATATTCAGAATATTAGCGAGGCTCATTAACAGTTGATGTAACCTTGCAGCAGGGTCATTGAAGGTTGACTCAGCCCCTCAGCAAGATCACGTGACGGCGAGAGAGAGAATCGAGTCCACCCGTTAACCCTGATAAATGATGCCATACTTGTTGCTATATTTAGCGAGTCATTTGTTGCTATATTTAGCGTTTCTAATTACGAGCGAGAGTTGGTATCTTAAGAACCGGATGTGTGTGGTGATGCCCTCCTCGGGAAGACTTTTTTTTACACGAGCGAGTCGGTTAATGATATAGAGCAGATATCGACTCGGTTGATGATTAGAAGGCTTACATAGAAAGCATATACTTCTATGTACGAAACCTGTGACTTCGCAAGGTGGTCTGTTATTGCACAGAAACCCCAGAAAGGAGTAGAGTGAATAGAAAGTCTCAGGGAGCGTACAGACCTAACGTGGGAAGGGAACTGTGAAACGGACCTTGAGAACACGGAACCCATATGTGGGAGAACAAATCAGTGGAACGGTCTTAGTGAACGTGGACACCCCACAGGGAGGAATGGCCAGTGGAACAGACTAGAGAACTCAGAAACCCACAGAGGAGAAGAATGGATGGAAATAGACCTAGAAAACTGAGAGACTGCTTGACCACAAGAGATTGCTGGAAACTGGCGTTGGGGGGTGATGATTTTGTTCGTGGGCCACTGGAAAATGCTGGATGGTGTTCTCAGTCCTATACCAAAGGAGAATGCTGGAAGCCGTTGCCGTATGGTATTCTCGTTCTTGGAGATCGCTGGAACGAAGTGATGTTCCCATCCTTGAACTGCTGGAAAACGCTGGAAGCCTGTGCGGGATAATCTCCTTCCAAGGCCACGAGGGAATGCTGAACTCTTTTCTTATACTTTTTTTTTGAAACTTTTGTTTACTCTTTGCATTTACAGTTTCATCATTTAGTTATTCCATTCATCCCCAACCCGCGCACCATAAAGATGCTTACTCTTCTCTTTCCTAACAAGTCTTTTAATTGGTTAATTTCATGTTGTGGCTTCTGGTTTTTTCATCTTCTCCATCCTTCGAGGAACTATTGGCATCGCACTGGTATATAAAGACTTAATGGTTTTGATCAGGTCACCCCTTACTCTTTCCTCTCGCATGTTTGACAAATTTAAGACCTTTATCTTCTCCCAGTAACTCAACATTTGAATTCTTAACACCGACCTTGTTCCCCTCCGCTAGACCTTCTCAGTACTTTTTTGCTTTTTGAAGAACGGCAATCAAATTCGAGAGGCAGGCTCTAGCCTGGGCTTACTGTAGCATGGGAACACCTTGCGGAATGAGGTTGGGGACGATATCTTCCTTCAAGTCTGTCTCAAACACTGATTCCTGCAACTTATATGCTTTTAGATAATGGTTGTCTCCCGGCCGTCTTCCGCTGTGTCCCGCCCGTCATTGCATTTAAACTCGAGTCGAATTTCAACATCCGTGTGTCAGATCTCCTGTCGAGTTTGTCTAGGTCTTCTTTGTTGTTGATGCAATCCTTTTTCCCTGATCACATTCCTCGTGACCTTGGCATGTGTGTGTGTGTGTGAAATATGGATACTTTCACATGATT
>JAUUDZ010442802.1:0-13038 GCA_032361705.1 Panulirus versicolor
TCTACGACACGCAGGGAATACGTGGGAAGTATTCTTCCTCCCCTATCCCCAGGGATAATATATATATATATATATATATATATATATATATATATATATAGTTAGTTAGATCAGTAAGCTAACGACGACGACTCAGCGTCTTGGCGACCAGTCGCAGAAGCCAGTCAAGGACGACTGGTTTATCGCGCAAATATTGGGCGCAAAAAACAGAACGAGGCGGAACCTGCGGCAGGCAGGAGCGGAAGGTGGTGAGGGAGCGTCCACCACCTGTGGTGCTGGTGGTGCCTACCTCAACCATTCTCCTGTTAGTGTATAAAAGTTCTTGATTGTGGTTCATGTGTAATTAAGGTCATGGCTGGTCCGTGCTGGTTGTTGGTCCTTGCTGATGGTTAGTCATTGATTGTGGTTGGTTCATGCTGGTGGCTGGTCCGTGCTAGTGGCTGGTCCGTGCTTGTGACTGGCCCGTGCTAGTGGTTCATCGATGCCTGTGACTTGTTTCATGCCGATATTTGGTGGCTGGTCCGCGCTCGTGGCTGGTCCGTGCTAGTGGTTGATCCGTGCTCGTAGCTGGTCTCTACTGCTTGTTCGGACGTTCTGGTGACTGCTCCTTCCTGTTCACTGCCCCTGCTGTTGACTGGTCCTTCCTGGCTGCTGGTCTCTGTTGGTGGATGGTCCGTTCGATCGGCTGGTGTGTGCTGGTGGATGGTACGCACTTGCGGATGGTCCGTGCTGGTGTACTTAAGGCCTTGCCATCGAGGGTTCTGATCCTCTTTTTCGAGGGAAAATGTTCTAGTGCTTGTGGGGTTGACTTGTTGTACTCGTAGGTTTAAGGTTTTGTAGGAGTTAGCAGACTCAAGGGTTACTTTACTCTTGGATTACATACCAGGAGTTCACTTATCAAACTCAGTGGGTTGTCTTACTTGAGGGTCTCGCTTACCACATTATGGGCTATGTATCTCGAGTGGTTCACTTATCAGACTGAAGGGGTTATCTTAACTTAGTTGTCGTACCCCAGGGACTCACTCACCGAAGACGAGAAATTGAGTAATTGCAGCCGAGTGTTAAGTCATCCTACTTTAGAGATTTAAGTTAATTCAGGGGTTAATCTGCTGTTCTCGGGGGATTAAGCCAGGTCGGGAGGTTAGTCTGTCTTCTTTTTTAGGGGGGAGGGGATGGAGGTTTTTACTTAAGGTTGAATTGTGGGTTTTTTCTGGAAGGGGTTAGCAGGGGGGAGACAGGTCAGGCGGGTAGATGAAGGAGGCGCAGCAGGGGCGGGTAGCTCTGAGGCTGAATTAGCTCCCTTCCTCGAGAAAAGCAATGTATTGTGATTATTGTGGTTATACTTAGTCATGTGATTGTTGTGGTTATTGTGATTATTGTGGCTATGTTTATAGTAATCGTGATTATAGGAATTGTAATTACGGTGATGGAAATTTATCTGTTCGTCCGTTCAGGAACGTACATATACCTCACGGTGATTTACCTTCACATTCTTTCGATTTTCTTTATGTTGGGGAGCTTTGCGCGTACTTTAGATAACCTTTATACATTTTTTCCAAAATATAATTTCATCTATAACCATGTCTGTTAGTGCTGTAATCACTGTATGAGACATGATTAATGTTATAGACTTGCGTTTGAAATACAATAGCTCTGGCCACAGAAATTTGTCGAAAAGCACAACCCAAGAAACCAACGTAAGGTATGTACAGTGAACGCCAGGTACAATGATCGTCGGTAGGAATGGTTGCTTCGTGTCCATGCTGACCCTGACAGCACGTAACTCAGGGAGTTCAGTCACACACGCCTCTTACCGCAACTATACCTATATCTACCTGACCTTCACCTATAACTGACCCCTTTTCAAGAGGCCGAATTCACTTTAGCTCTAAACCCACTCAACTGACCCACCTCAGCTATGCGCAGGTTGTCTTTTAGCTGTGACCAAGAAGAATGAGCTTTACTCGGATGCCATCAAAAGCTAAGCAGCCACAGGTGTGTACCCAGCTCACTTCGACCGTACCCAAATGTTCCCAGGCATACCATATCCCTTCAACCATACCGAACTAACTGCACCCTCACCTCGCTCCCAGCTCTTGGTCCATTGCTTGGGTCCAAACCGAGCTGCTGGGGTAGAACTACCTCCAGAGACACTCGTAACCTTAGAATTAGGGAGACCATTGCAAAATTGTGGAGAGGATGGACCTCGTAGATCGTAAAGGAACCCCGGTCACTGTTTTCGGTACATTTCAACTTCCCAGAGTGGGTCTAATCATCCGTCTGATCCCCAAGAGTGGATCTAATCACCCGTCTGATTCTCCAGAGGGGTTCTAATCACCTCTTTGATCCCCAGAGTGGATATAATCATCCCTGTGATCCTCCCAGAGTGGATCTAAACACCCCTCTGGTCCCCACAGTGGATCTAATCACCCCTCTGGGCGAATGTCTTCTGGTTTGCTGTCTGGGAGTGGCAAGGTGAGTGAGGGCCTTGTGGTGTGGTTGATTGAGTTAATACCTGTCTTCTCTGATTATACCCCAGACGCGTCCCCTCCACCTGCTGCAGGAAGCAGGGCACGCGGCCAAACGATCCCCCAGGGTGACACCACGCCCACACCTCCCCAGGGTGACACCACGCCCACACGACCCCAGGATGACACCATGCCCACACCTTCCCAGGGTGACACCACGCCTACACCTCCCCAGGGTGACACCACCCCCACACGACCCCAGGATGACACCATGCCCATACCTCCCCAGGGTGGCACTACACCCACAGGTTTCCATGGTGAACACCACGCCCACATGTCCCCATGGTGACAACACGCCCACACCATCCTAAGGGTGACTCCACGCCCACATTTCCCCAGGGTGACAGTACGCCCACACCTTCCAAGGGTTACACCACGCCCACACGTCCCCAGGGTTGCACCCACGTCCGCACGTCCCTAGGGTGGCACTACGCCCATATGTCCCCAGGGAGACGTCGCGTCCACAAGTTCTGAGGATGACACCACGACCAGTATAGTCTCATGATGGCACCACGCCCACACATCCTCAGGGTTACACCACGCCCACACTGTGCAGAGTGACACCACGCCTACACACTCCTAGGGTGACACCACGCCCACACGTTCTTAAGGGTGACACACGCCTACACGTTCCCAAGGTGACAACACGCCCACGCGTGTCCAGGGTGACACCACCCCCACACGTTCCCAAGATGACAACACGCCTACGCGTGTCCAGGGTGACACCACTCCCTTACGTTCCAATGGTGACACCACGCCCACATATTCTAGGATGACACCGTTTTCACACGTTCTCCGGATAACAGCACTCCCACACGTTCCCACCATCACGGTTCCACACCCACACATCCTGTGACTCTGACGCCCACACTTTGGCTTCACACCCATAATCCACGCCCACACCCTCAGCTTCCAAGTCCCACGGCCTGTGTCTCTACGCCCACACACCATCTTTCCACACCCACACAGCTTCCTTCCACGCCCACACACTCGCGCCAAGAGCCTATGGGTCCACTTCTACACCCTGTGGCTCCACGCCCACAACGCCAGTCCTTGTATAACACGCCCACGCGCCGCTCCACTGACCCCTCGCCCACACTCCCACATCCAGTCGCCAGTCTCGTTAACTCCTTCCCGTATACGGCGTCTCCCGTGTGCCCCAACCCTGTTGTCACTGGACCCACACCGGGTCTCGTAATGGAGTCCTGCCTGCCTTCACTTACCCATGGCGGACCCACAGTTCATGGCCTCCTGGGGAACCCACGCCTTCTTGTTCCCAGACGAACCCACGTCTGCTGTGTTCAGGTGAAACAACGTCAGTTTGTTCAAGTGAATCCACGCCTGCTGTTCCTTAGCGGACTCAAACCTGCTGTTTTCTGGCGAACCCATGCCTGCTGTTCTCTGGAAAACCCCGTATGCTGTTCGCTGATGAGCCCATACCTGCTGTTCTCTGGTAGACCCATGCTTGTTATTCCCTTGGAAACCATACTTTCAGTTTTCATGATAAACTCGCACCTGTTGTTACCTGTTTAACCCATTATTGATATTGTTTGGTAAACCCACGACTTTTGTTTTCTGCTTAATTCCTAACTGCCGTTTTCCTTTCTGGAGAGCCCACGCCTGCCGTTCTCTGGTGAAGCCACGCGTTTTTTTTCCTTTGGTGAACCCATGCCAGGCATAATCTAATGAACCCACGCCCAAATGTTTCCCGGTGGACCCACGCCTGTTGTTCCCTGGTGAACCCGCGCCTGTTGTTCCTTGGTGAGCCCCATGTCTGTTGTTCCCTGGTGAACCCGCGCCTGTTGTTCCTTGGTGAGCCCCATGTCTGTTGTTCCCTGGTCAACCGCTGTATCATGGTGAACCCACGTCGCCTGTCTCGGTGTAGCAGGCGCCCCGGCCCGGGTGCCTCGTGAACCCAGGCCATCCTGTCCCATGGTGTACCCAGTCCTCTCGTGTCCTTGTGTCTTCTCAGCTGCTAGTGTACCCCTCACCACCGCCACTACCACCACAAGCGAGAACCCATCCCTTGCATCTCTCTTGAGATTACAGTTGCCTTTGCTGCCTGGTGCACCCACGTCTCCTGTTGAACCCATTCCCACCAGTCCCATCGTCTGAACCCTTCATTTACTCACCCATCCTTCCTCCCCATTACCTGTTTACTTTCCCATCACTCTCCCTGTCTCCTCTTTCCCTGAGCACCTCCCTATATTCCCACCGTCAGCCCTCTTCCTCCTAAGGTAGACTGTACCTGGCATTCCTCTGTGTCTGCCATTCAGTCCCTCACGACTGCTTACCCTTTGCTCTACACCTCCTGGGGCTCAGTCACTCCCATGACCTCGTCTCTACATCGATCTCGCAAGGCATTACCCCTTACACTTGACATCTACCCACTCCTCGTCTCTCCAACCCTCCTCATCACCGGCCCCTCACACATCCAGTTACTCGTAGCCTTAAATACGAGTCAGGCTATGATTTGACCACCACCACATCCACCTTCCAGCTATGGTTTGCGGGTAAACACAAGAGATAATAGTCAGCAAAGCTAAGTTACAACCGTAGCTTTCTCACATACGCCTATAGGAAGATAAGCATCACCCGGTAAATTGACAAGCACCACTGCCGTAAGCTGACAAGCAAGAATCCCTGTAAGTTGACAAGCCCCACCCCTTTAAGTTGACAGACACCTCTTCTGTAAGTTGACAATCCCAGCCCCCACCACCACCACCACCACCACCACGTAAGTTGACCAGTGCCACCCGCTATCGTTGACCACCACCACCCCCGTAAGCTCACAAGCTCTACCTTTGTAAGTTCACGACCACAAAACCCCGTTAAGTTCATGAGCGTAACCTCCTCTTAAGTTCACGACCTCGTTACCTCATTCCATTTTCTAAAATTAGAATAGAAATAAAGTCTGAGTGGGACTTTATTACAACAATCTTTTTTGCTACATCATTAGGAACCAACACTACGAAAGCTAATGAGGATAACCTTCCTGTTTATCATCCTTATCACGAGTGGTGACATACAGACGTGATCTTATCTGTGACACCGAAAAAATATATTTCCTGTACACGATAAATCAAGACGGAACAGCCTAGATATAGAGAGGTCCTTAGGAATAATAAATGGCATAGATGGTTATCGCTGGTGTGAAGGAACCGTCACATAATGGAACAGGGACACAGTATGGAATAAGGAAAACGTTATGGATCAGGGATGCATTATGGAACAGACACGCTGTGGAAGAGGGACACATTATGGATACGGGACAGTTAGTGTAAAGGAATACATTATGAAAACAAGGAGACATTTATGGACCTGAGAGAAACAATGTGTAACAAGAATAGACCATGAAACACGGACACACACATGGAACAGGCAGAAACAATGTGGATCAAGAATAGATCATGGAACAAGGATATATTATGAAACAGACAGAAACAGTATGGAACAAGAACATGTTAGAAGATGGATGACATATTATGGTACATTACGGAACAGGAACTCTCAGAGGAGAATGGCGTGGCATGAAGGCAGGTCTATGAAGTACACAGAGAACATTTAGACGGAATTTAGTATCACAAGAAATTTCTCTTTGGCGTCAATCGACTTTGCCTGTAAACTGTCAACACTTTCGTCACGTAAGTTCACCTAGAAACACCTGACTCATCCGATGAGTTTTAGAGTTAACTACTGAACTTTCTGAATAGATAGGTAAACCAGGTGATAAGGATAAGATAAGATGTTTCATGTATGATCAGTTCTTCAGTCATTAGAATCACTGTAAGACTGTACCAAGGAGAGACTTGATAAGGTCCTAGACAAGTGTCTACAGATTGCACCAGACAATGTATAATTCTGGTATTTTCAGAAAAGATTAAAAAGTTACCATTATACTCATGCTAGAAATAAAAATAAAAGGGAAAGAGAGAAATCTGCTGATATTCGCAGGATGAAGAACGCATTGTACAAACAGCACTGAACTACAGTTTTTTATGCTAGTGTGGACATCAAGCTAACAATGACATCATCATTGTGAATATGAGGAACCACCACTGATATATGTCTGGTTCATTTCCCCCCACGAGCAGTATTGTATGGGAATATTCTTATAATGCAGATCCCACGGTCCACATTTGTACCGGTTAAGAGTCTTAAGCAGTTGTAACTTTGACAGGATGTGTTGTTTATATATATATATATAAAGTTTGTCCTAAGTTTCTTTTCTGTAATGGAGTCCTGGAAGTCTATAGTGAAGCCAAGAAGACTATAACAGCTGACCCATGTGTATCTCAGAGTACTCGATTGGTATTGGTTTGCCGTTATTATGTTTGTTTCTTTCCCTGCATCTCTTAACTTTGGAACTCTAACTTCTCATGCCTCTCCTGGCAGCTGAGACATACCACTGCCTATAAGGCAGGTTTTCCATTTTCTCTAAACGTTCTCCATAACTCTTAGTTTCTTTTCTCCTTCTTTCTCGGTGATTTTCTCGAATTTTAGCACTTTTGTTTTTGTTGTGTCTTACCTAAAGCTTGGCCTCGAGGGAAGGTTTTGTTCATGACCAGAACTTACAACATAAGATAACCGAAATCGTCATAACGACTGCTAAAGGATGGTTAGCTGCTTGAAAAATCACATTAAACAACCCTCTCAAAACCAGAATCCCAAGGAAAAATCAACCTTTCGCCCCAAGATGTTAAGCGGAAAGCATTGAACCAGCTGTCGCACCCTCAGGCCATATTAATCCCATATTCTCACCCAAAATCCACAACCTATAACAGTCCAGCATCAGTAGTGTGTACAGTCCTCCATGATCTCCACCTCCAGCATCCTCGCACCCATAACTTCCAACAACCTCGCACCCATAACTTCCAACAACCTTACAGATGAGCGCTGAATAGCCTGAGAAGCCCCAGTGCTTGACTTATAAGCCTAAATCATATAATCCAATCCAATCCACCAACTTTACGTCTACAACCTAAAAATTCTCTTTATCAGTAACCCTGAACAACTTCACATCCTCAGTGTCCAGGGACCTTACATTGTGTTTTACAACAACACTACACATCTTCTGCCACCACCCTACATACTCGCACACTGTCTCGACCAGACCACGCACACTGTCCAACCACACACACTGTCTCAACCAAACCACGCATCCTGTCTCAAACTAAATCACACACACTATCTTAGTGGGACCACACATATTCTGTCCCAACCAGACCGCATGCTTTGGCCCAACCAGACCCCACACATTCTGTCCCAACCAGACCACACATTCTGTCCCGACCAGACCACACATTCTGTCCCAACCGGACCACATACCCTGTCCCAACCAGACCACACACATTCTGTCCCAACCAGACCACACACACGCTGTCCCAACCAGACCACGCACATTCTGTCTCAATCAGACCACACACACGCACACACTGTCCCAACTACAGCACACACTATCCCGTCCAGGTCTTACACTGTCCCACCCGGACCTCACACAGACCCGCCCAGACCTCTCACTGTCCCAGCCCATTCCCTCACTCATATATCACAGTTGGGGCATCAGGGAGAAGGAATCAGTGAGGAAGTTTACTTTCTTCTTTTCGTGTGTCGAGTTGTGGTATTCACGGGAGGGTAAGGGACCAAGTTCACGTCATGTGTGTTATCTCTGGTGTTGCTTGAGGAGCCTCCCGAAGTGTTTCTGCCGTCGTACAAGCCAGTGATCGTTGCAGGGTCGTAGGGGAGGGCACCTTGCATATTTCTATCCTGTGGGAGCCTCCGTCAAGGTAATAAGCAGTGACCACGAGATGGCAACTGCTGTCATGGCTCTCATTTGCATATTGGTGGTAACAGGCGATACATGATGCATGACCACGTGTCATATCCTGGTGGCTCTCGTCCCCGTTCCCCAATCAGAGAGAAAATCAAGATTCCTTACCTTTGATAATCAGGACTGAAAAGGTCGAGAGAAAAAAATTAGATTGCATCAGCTGGGAAAACAATGGTCGCCCCAGTTCTGATGCTGATCTCCTCAGTCTTTGCCTCATCGCTGATGCACTGATCGCCCAGGCTGTCCACGTCTCGGCCTAGCCTCAGCTTGAGACTTGCTGGGGATGGTGTGAGATGACAACACCGCGGTCTTTTCATGGGTTCGTGATGGTTACCCCAGCAGCCATCCACTGGTGTGTGTGTGTATGTGTGTGTGTGTGTGTGTGTGTGTGCGGTGGGGTTGGGGGGGGGGCACAACAAGGCCTAATCTTTCTTTCGTGTGGGATTGTCACAAAGCGAAGCCATTCTTTAGTTTAGGGTTGCAAGGAAAGTGAAGTCGCCCGTTGATGTCGGTTTACGACGCAGCAAAATCTTCCATGGGTACAGGACTGCAAACACGATACGTCCATTAGCGTAGTGTAACAACACACCATAAGTTCTCATTAGTTTAGGGTTATGTAAAAGCTAAGTCTTTCCTTGGTTTGGGCTTACGAGAGAGCAAAGTCTTTTCCACTGGTGGTGGATGACAAGAGAGCAATGATTTCAGTGACGTAGGCCCACACAACCAGACAGTCTTGTGGTCCATAAGACAGGGAAAGCTGCACACGTGTCAGCGCTAAACTGTTGTCCTTATATTAAAACTCAGATATATGAAAATTTGGCACAGGTTATTAGAAGACCAGGTGGTATTATCATTATTTATTATATTATTATTATTATTATTATTATTATTATTATTATTATTATTGCTTATTGATATTATTATTATTATTAAGTTTAATTTTTGTTATCAGGCGTATTACCGCGAGAGTGGAAAATTTTGATGGTTATAATCTCGAACCAGTGGATGATATCATTTGGTCGTAATCTCACCAGTGGTAGATCTTACTGTCATAACTTCACCACTGGATATTGTAGTGTTAAATGGTACACAACTGGAAGATATTTTCTCATAATCACACAAGACTGGAAGTTATTATGATCTTATAAACTTGAAAGACTTTGTTGTATTACTCCCACAGCACTGAAAGAATGACCTATTGTTAGCCCACGCTACTGCAAGAATATTCTGTTGTTGTGAACTCGCGACACTGGAAGAATATTCTGCTGTTGTAAGTCTACGACACTGGAAGAATATTCTGCTTTTGTGAGCCCACGACACTGGAAGAATATTCTGCTTTTGTGAGCCCACGACACTGGAAGAATATTCTGCTGTTGTAAGCCCACGGCACTGGAAGAATATTCTGCTGTTGCTAACACACGGCACTGTAGGAATATTCTGCTGCTGTTATCAAACGGCACTTGATCTCAGAATATTCTGCTACTGTTAGCCCACGTCATTGGAAATATTCGCTGCTGTTATTAGCCCGCATCATGAGAGGAATATTCTGCTGTTGTTAGCTCGCACCACTAGAATTATATTCTGTTATGAGCCTACGTCACTGGAAGAATAGTCTTCTGTTGTTGGCCAGCGTCAGTGTGAGGTTCAACGTACGTGTCTTAGTTTACGCGGACGGACAGTGGCTGTCGTCTGTACCCTCAGTTCAGTCTCCGACCAGGCTTCCCTGGGGGAGGCCTGGTTCAGCAGGCTGGTTGGTGCAGCACGTTTTCATGTGCTCTGTATTGTAGCTCGGCTGGTGTCGTGCACCGTGCTTGAAGCTGCCCAAACAGTTTTCATGAAGAGTCTAAAGGTCTACCCAGTGTGTTCCTGCTATTTGCCAGCTGTCTGAGCAGACGAGCCCCTCAGATCTCTTGTTATCATAATTTCATACGCTGTGTCTCTGGCGTTTTGGGGATTTGATTTGCACATTGTGGCTAGTTTGTCATCATCCAACAGGAGGTAGGGCCCCATGAGTGTGAAACTCCCTTCCCGTATGCGAACACACACACACACACACACACACACACACACACACACACATACCTACTTCGGGAACGGCCCCATGGGCTCCAATCCTGGGCGAGGTATTCGGCCCACAGTCAATCCCAGCTCTTCATCCTCCTCTTGGAGCCGGTGTGTGTGTGTATGTGTGTGTGTGTGTGTGTGTGTGTGAGCAGACACAATGAAGTAATGACTCTGTGCATAAACAAGGTAAGAGACGGGGCAACACGAGTATCTAACTCGATCCGCGTAACACACAAACAGTAATTACAGTCACACATTTTCCCGCAACAGCCTAGAAGTAGACAGCCTCAGTCTGTGGCCCGCCTCATGTGGACACTGATCATGCAGTGGTCGTGGTTAAGGACGCACCCAAGGAGACAGAAATGGTACCACACATGAAGACAAAGTATGTGAAGGGAAACTACGCTGAGATGAACAAGGTGATGCGGTCTGTGAATTATGTTATGAGGGAGCACAGTCGAGGGATGAGAGAATGAGGAACAGGGACACAGGTCAAGAAGGTGGATTTAGGGAAAGTCAGAGGGCCAAGCAGGGATATGCTCTAGGATAGGTACTGATGGGACATAAGTCAGACTGTGTTAAAGGTATTAGTGAGAAAGGAATAAGTATAGAAAAATGAAAAGAGGGAGATGAAAGGACTGTGATATAATGTGGAAAACATCACTGAACAGCCGAGTCTGTACCACGTATCTGTCGCTGGACAGTTGTCTGTTAAGGAAGAGACTTAAACTCAGTGGGAAGGGATCTGATGGCCGGGAGGCTGTATATGAGGAGTTCAATGCTAATTCGAAAGTATGTTAAAAGATAAGTCAGCCCCCAGCACTAACCGAGTGGGGCCGGGAATATAACATGGAAAGCGTTGTATTCATTAGGAGAGGCTCGACTCGATCCATGAAGGAACGAGACCCATATAAGGCACATGATGCCGATGGTATCTCGCTCTACATACGTACTCCAGTAGTGTGCTGAAACCCTTGACGAGCTACTGAAGAAGCTGTTTAGATAATCACAAGATGAGGGATTAGTACCACGGGAGCAGAAGAAAGCAGACGTTGTTCTCTTCATAAAGTTAAGCGACTGGGAGTTCCCTTGAACTTCAGGTTAGGAAGACTAACGTATGCAGTGGGCAAATTCCTTTCAATGATTTATGAGAAAACAAACAGGTGACCACCTTGGATGTATAAGCTGCCTGATCACGAGGCAACATGGGTTCAGAGAATACATACCAGATGTGCTAGACTCTTATCACGAAGCGAGTCTCATACTTATATGGAAAAGAAATGGATCGAACGTGTCCCCGTTCTTGGACTGACACATGACGTTGACACTGTCTCAAGTACGAGACTGTTGAACATAAAGTAGAAGTCCTGGTAGGTGAAGGACGAATGTTTCTGTATGTTTCTGTTTCGGTGATTCGAGAGGTATCGAAGTGAGGGTGACACTTTAGATGTACCTTTTCAAACTGGGCGAAGGTAACCAGTGGCGACCCGCAGGGCTCGGTTCTGGGGCAGCTGTTATTCCTGATCTATGTAAATGACTTGCTAGAGGGGTGGCTTGAGTCATGGCTGAATATACCTGTGGATGACGTCAGGCTTGTGGGAATAACATGGTAATCGTGATTGCTTCAGCACTGGTGAGAAGCATTGCTCATGAAGTTTAAAAGTGAATGCAGACTGATAGATACGGCGATCACTAAAATTAGATAAGACAATTACTACCTCAGTGACGAGAGTCCACCAAAGAACTTTCGTTGCGAGACGGACTTCACACAAATACAATGCCCAATTTTTCTCAAGAAAATCGTATTAGAAAGATGGTGAGGGAGGTACACTACCCGAGTATGGGCTGAGCGTATGGAGATGTTCCACTTGCTTAACACACATACTCGACCAGAATCAAAGGGAAGCGTCACCAGTTTACTCACTCCGCTTGAGAAGACAGAGAGTTTGAGTGGCCATGCATTGTCTTGCGACAAAAACTGTATTGAAACCAAGACTGCTGAGCTTTTAGTAAGGGGTTGGAATCCCTAACCTTATCTACAGTGAGAGATGGAAGATTATAAAGTGACATGGTAACCATACTCAAAATTCTTCCCAGAGCTCCATTACTGAGTATGTAAAAAAAAAACACTGAAATGGAGAGGAACCGCTCAGCAGGACGGTGCGACAGGACACTGAGCTAAAGAATAGTGAGGAGGGACGGGAAAACACTTTTTGCTAACAGTTTATGTCATAATTATCCGCCCACCAGGGTTTGACAAAGACCCTCTGTGAAGTCTATAATCCTTTTGCGCTACCGCTCAGAAGGTGAGCGTGATGTGCATAGTAATCTGCCCGCTGACAGCGGCAAATATAAAAAACTGCGGTAGGGAGGTTGGTCCCACGAGTGTGAGGCTGACCCCCCCCCCCCTTCACATGCATATAGGGTAATAACACACACACACACACACACACACACGCACACACTCACACTGTTCACAACACCTGTGTGATATATTGGTTAACGTTACTGAACCTGAGTCATTGCGGGCCCGCAATTGATTCGAATACTGGGCGCGGCAGTCGATCCACAGCCAGTCTCAGGTGCTCATCTTTCCCTCTGCTTTGGCTTGTGTGT
>JAUUDZ010442813.1:0-13037 GCA_032361705.1 Panulirus versicolor
AGAGAGAGAGAGAGAGAGAGAGAGAGAGAGAGAGACGAAGTTACAAAACGATGAATAAATGAATATAAACGTTAACTTACTCCCCCACTTGTCATGCGGTATCCACGCTTCATGAAGACTGCCATGCAAATTGTCATGCTCCTCTCTCTCTCTTATACCAGCTTCCCTCCCTGTGTCATGTTCTCTCCTTTGGTCTTATGGTCTTCTATGAAGACTTTCTTCTGCATCTCGTCCTTGCCCGTTCCAGTGGTCTTGTGGTGATCATCTCAGCCTGATACGCCCTTTCTAACTTCTCTTCTTCCCGCCATTCTTTGCCCATGCGCGTACCGAGTTAATCTCGCTTGTATTCTCTAGATATCAAGACGTGTGTTAATAACCTCTTTATTTCTAATGACTTTGCCCTATGTTGAAGATATCCCCCAGTAGATCTAGTTCAAGGGCATCAAGATCATCTTGCTGTTCGGTTTCTGGTAGTGGAAGTGTTAATTACATCAACTTGTTAGGAGAGTTCACGGAGACAGCAAGCAATAGTGAAATCAACACTGGATGAAGAGACCCAGTCGGCAAGAGGTGGGTTCTGAACCTAATACAGGGAAATGGGATGTAACGGATTAGCATCAAAAGGTTGAGAAGAGACTTTGATACAAAGGATGAAACGCATGTCAAAGACGGAGGATGTGCGTAGGAGCTGGAAGGAGTCTTTTAATAGCTATTGGCTGTATGTGAGGAGAGGGAACTGTGATAAATATGTTGTGCTCAGATGACGGAAGACTGGAAAGTCTGGGGGAGAAGGTAAGAGAGTGAGCATGTGAGGGAGTTGTGAACGTGTGGTAGAGACGTTTGAGGTAGAGAAGCACGATTGCTGATTACTGAAGGAGTGTGGGAGAAAGAGAGATGCTCCATTGGTCTCGTCTCGTGTATGTGTGTATTAGAGTATGGGACGAAGATTTTATCAGTAGACTTGGATGGATTACAGAGGCAATGGCGTTTGTATCGAATGTATGAAGCTATTAAGGAATTACCTCTTTTAATACAGCAGAAGAGATGAATCGCAAAATGTCGACTGAAAGCAGTGAAAGAACCAGACGTTATAAGGAAACATGAGAAGGCTTGAATTCCAAGAAGGGATTTAGCTGTACCAAAGAATGTGACCTAAGAAGATTTAGTTAATTTAGTAGATTCGGAACTGAATACATATGAATGGTATCTGAAATTACTACTGGGCCTTATACGTCTTGTAAACATGTTTTTCAAGTTGGTCACCGCACTTAAAGATACACGAACTGATAGAGAAGGTCCAGAGGAGGGAAGCAAATATGGCAACCGGATTAACCCTGACGAGTTACAGTGAGATGACAGAAGCATTAGATTTGTTCAACCTGGAAGAGAGAAGAGTAAGGGGTGAATTGAAACATGACCTTTTAAGTTTTTAAACCAGTCTGAGGACGTCAACTGTGAAGTCCTGTGAAAGATACAAAGATAGAAGACACCAAAACCATTGCATGAAATTAGGCAAGAAACTTGTTAAAAAAGATGTACAGAATTTCGTTTATAGGATAAAAGTAACGGATGAATTAAACAAACTCGGTAATTGAATTGTTAATGTGGATAGCATACGAAAATATCAAAAAAAAATGGATGATAGAAGAGATTGCTCTACAGATGAGGGGCTTCCACGAGTGTTCGAACTCCCTCCCTGCGCTGTACAGATACGTAATTACACACACCTAAGCGCTCTCCCTCGCCTAATCACGCAAACAAGCCTGGTAATACATTCAGCCTTTGTTTTCATAAATACTTACATACTCTATTGAATTAGGGACTGCACGTGTATAGCTCCTGTATGTCAAAAGCAAATCAAGTAAATGAATTGGATTGCAGAGGCCAAGTTCTCTCTGATTCTGTTGTTCTTTAAGGATTTGGAATTTTGCATTTTGCTAGAGACCTTTTATTTTTAACCAACATATTTCTCGCCCTTTGGTCCTTTGGTTCGATTTATATCATCATTTTCTAAACATAATGTCACATAGTAGCAGTTGTAAGGGACATCATATGATGTTTTATGATTATTTCTGTACATTGGACTTTTTCATGTCATTTAGAACACTTTTCTGTATATTAACCCATCTCTATTATCATTCACTCTGTTATCATTTCCATAACACTGGCCAACAAAATTTTAACTTTTTTGTCCCACAAACTGAAATAGGTGGACCTTATAGTAAGTTTTATGCTGAATTCGAACCTGTTTTTAGAATGTATCTATCAGTCGTGGTTTGTGATTGGCAGAGCAATTAGATTCATTCCCATCACCACCCCGCCACACATGAAATGACAACCCGCTCCCCCCGCATGTGCGAGAGGTAGTGCTAGGAAAAGACGAACAAAGGCCACATTTGTTCACACTCAGTCTCTAGCTGTCATGTATAATGCACCGAAACCACAGCTTCCTTTCCACATCTAGGCCCCACAAAACTTTCCATGGTTTACATAACAAAATATGAGTGACAGATGGTTCATCTTACCATGGGTGCTGAGGGGACTGATGCAGTAGGGATTTGGCACACATTGCTTGTTGTGTGCAGTGTTGCATGAGTGCTCTGTGCAGTCAGCTAAACTCGTGTTGTATTGCTGTGGCTCATGATAAATTAATAGAATGGGAGTGATTTAGGTACTCATTATTTATATCAAAATTTATGCATCGCATTGCATTGTATTGCCAACATCTGTATTCTGTTACATTTCAAACTTAGTCTGATGTGTCTGTAATTTGATATACTAAATTTTTGATGTAATGGGCTTTTATGTAGATTTCTGTAAGGTCCCAGACAGTCACGTGGAGTCCAGAGTGTCCGTGAAAAGCCAATTTCCAATACATTGATGCCTATTAAAATGGGGATATACTGTATCACATACTAATTTACATATTTACACTGGCAGATCTTTATTTGCATCTCTTATCCCTCGTACTGTAACTACACAGTCTTGCCCCAATTGTTTCATCTGTCCACATTCTTATAAATGTTATTATTTTAAATGTAAGTGTTGGCACCTCAAGAAAGCTGACTGGAATAACTCTTGAATAATATTTTTTGACTTTCTTTATGTAAATTTTTGTCCTTAATGTGTGAATACATCTGTCCCTGTCAAAAGCTTAGTAAAGATTATTGTCACGGGATGACCTCATCTTCCCATTTGTGGCTCAACCATTCATGTTATGAGGCCATTCAGGGAAGGGATCAGGTACATCAGGCTTGGGAAAACTCTCCTTCCTTAGACTTCCATTCATCATTTATCACTGCAAGTTTTCATTGTAGATATGTTATCTGTGAGGCAAAGGATTCCTTTATTCAAGGGAAGGCTGATAACCCCTCCTTGCTCTACCTTTCTTTCACTTTTTCTTATGATTACTATAGCTGTCGTTCTTGAAGACAAAGCAACTCTCTTTGATTCTTGTTTCTCCTGTAAATCTACATTGGATGACTCGAACTTACCTTCAACCAGTAACATTCATCTTACCAGTCCTACATAATCTTTTTTCAGACTGTCAGATGACCTGATGGCATCCATCCCTGTTTACTGAAAGACTTTGTTTCTGAACTTGAACCTGTGCCTGTTTGTCTGTTCTGTTTCTATTTGCAAACAATCATTTTCTTCTTGGAAGCATGCATTAGTATATCCCATCTTTAGGAAGGGTGACCATTCTAACTCCTCTATCATCCTGTTACTTGGCATTTACCATATACAAGATCTTTGATCCTCCTCAGCTCTCAGACCCTCGGATATTTAGTATCTTGCAGTTTTGTCTTAGAACACCACTATATCTTCCGTAAGGCAAGAGCCACTGGTGCTGTCTTTGCTGTCTTGCTAATGTCTGATCATCATCCCAGAAAAATTTTAGGAAATCATTTGTAGTTGCCCTTTGTATATCCAAAGTTTTTGAGAAGATATGGGATTGGTGTCATATCTAAGCTCCCTTCTGGTTTCCCTCTTGCATTTTGATATCTCATATCTAGCTTCCTGTCTGGCTGATCCATCTCTTAGGTTGTTGATGGATAAACCTCTCCCCATTTTTTAATCAACCGCTGCATCCTTTAAGGTTCTGTCTGTTTCCTACTTTCTATCTCATTTTTAGTAATGATTTCCTTTGTTCTACAAATAACCAAATGCACTCATATATTGACGACTCAACACTACATTCCCCACAGCCTTCAATTCTGCTCCTTCTACTCTCACTTGAACTGCATTTCATCTTGACACAACTTTCTTAATAAACTCAGACTTGGACAGGATATCTCTAAGGAGTAGATGAAATCTGGTTAAGTTTAAAGCTTCATAGACCCAATTTCTGCCCACCTCTGTATCCAAAATTCCTCTTAGCCTTACTTTCTACTTTGATGGGTCTGTAATTACACCTCATCTTAGTGATTATACTTGGTATTGATGTAACAGCCTCTATCTTAGAACCCCTACATTATGGAAATAGCTAGGTCTGCCTCCAAGAAACTGTGAGTCGTGTATAGTTACAGAATTTCTTGTCTTCCAAACAGATGATCCATCTAAACAAAGGATTGATCCGTCATTGTATGGAGTACTGCTCTCATATATTGGTGGTTCTTGCTCTGCATCCTTACTAGACAGAATTGAGTTAAAAGTGTTTGATCCATCAACTCTCCCGGGCTAACTTCAAAACTTGACCCACTTGCCATATGCTGCACTATTGGTCCACTTTCCTTTTTCTTTAGGTATTACTTTGGTTTTTGCTCCCGAGAGCTAGCTGCTTTTGTTATTCCACCATTAGATAGATCAGCAAGCTGCTGTGTCACAACATTATTGTGTGGCTGTGGACAACTCAAAAGTGGGCTGTTTTTGATAAGTGTTTCTTTCCCTGCACCTCAAGGTTTAGAACTCTACCCTCTCTTGTATTTCTCAATATCTGTGACCTGGCACTTGTTAAAGAAGAGGTTGAAGACCATAAAATGTCTTGTGATGCGTAGAGCAGTAGTAATGTAACATGTCAGTTGATTCATGGAGCAGTGAAAGGGTTAAGAGGAAATTCAGCCTGTGACGACAAAACTCAAAAATAGTGTTAATTTATGTACAGGCAAGCCTCAGCAGTTTTCATAGCCAAATGAACAACAGCTGTTTTACTGCTGTATTTTCAGCAATTTATTTTCTTGATAACACATTTTGGCAGTCAGGCCATTTTGTTACAGAATTTGTGTTCATGATGCTTGGATCTTTCAATGGCAGGGTCACGGTGCTTTGATATTGAAGGAGAGTGATGAGTAGAATGGAAAGTGTTGAGTGCTTCACAATTTTTGACTTTGGGATACCTATGGATAGATGAATAATTATAATTACTGTAGTCTTCAGATAGTGTTTTTTGACTTTAGGCCCCAAGAATAGTAATTTCACTAAACTTGAGTAGATTTTATAAGGAAAGGTGAGTGAAGATGCCTAGCATTTGGGATAGATCTTTTTGGTGTTAATTGATTATAGAATGATTTGGTGGTAGAGATGTTTTAGTAAGAAATTAGAGCAGTTGGTACTGAATATATACACACATTCTTTTCCAGTACTCGCACAAAATATGGAGAAGAAAAAGAAAAGTTTACGTATTCCTTGGCTCTAGTTTTCTTCCAGTGCATTGTAAATGCGATATATGCTAAAATAAGTGAGTATTAGAGGATTTTGTAGGTTTGTATGTAGATTACTAATGACAGTTGACTTGAATTGTTTGATTTATTTATACAAGTGTGTTTTGACTGACAAAATTTGGTATTTTTTTTTTTATTACATATGGCAAAACAATGTAAAGAATTACAGTAGTGTTAATGGCATATACCACCTCAATATTTGGAAAGGGGATGCTGAAGTAATGTAGGAAAGATGTGATTGTTTCCTTAAGTCTTGTTCATTCTCTCATTGAAGCAACTAGCAAATTTATGCCTTCTGAACCATCAGTTGTTCTCTCCTTCAGATGGCTACCAAATCCTCTCTAACCAACATGCCCTCCCACCATGGCTGTGACATCTTCCCTCACCCACCACCACCTCCTCCCTCCCTGGCCACCACACCCTCACCACTGCCACTCCTTCCTTCCCAGGCCAGCACACCTTGAATGGAGGATTGGGATTGTTAAGTGAAATTACCACTTACCCTAGCCATTTCCCCCTCTTCATAATTCACATATTGTTGGTGCAACCTTCCTGCTCAACACTGAAATATTTTTCCAAAATTATATCACCCCATCAGCCAGCAGTTTCTATTCTGCCAAGGGGATGGTCCAGTTATTGGCAGCTGCATGTGTATAGGGGTTAGTTGTAGTGTGTTTGGCAACTTCCCTGGCATGTGTGCAAACAGACTGACAGACAACAGGATTCATTATCATAAAGATTTGTTGTTATGTTTCAAGATTTTGATCAGTTAGTTATTAGATAAGTTTAAAGATTTTGAAAATGGCTTATTTTGATACATGCAGCCTGATCTACATATATTCATGCATGTGTGTGTGTTCACACTCACACTCTAGCTGTCCTGTGAATGAAATGCACTGGCACCACAGCTCCCTATCCACTCCCAGGCCCCACAGCTCCCTATCCACACCCAGGCCCCACAGACCTTTCTATGGTTTACCCCAGATGCTTCACATGCCCTGGTTCAGTCCATTGACAACATGTCGAGTGAATGATTCCAAGTGAAGGCTGGTCTGGGGCAAGGGTGTGTGAAATATCGCGATCATTGTTGTGCATGCATCACAGTGGTATGATGTTACCAGCACCATGTCAGAAGCTTGTGCATGTATGGCATGAATACAGTTTATAGTCATGGAGTTGTACATTATTGTGTGCTGCATTTTACTAAATATTACACGTTTAGCCCTTGCAATAAATTGAATATTACGTATGTTTAACCCCTTGCGTCCTGTCACCAAATCGTCTGTTACATTCTCCTAGTACCAGTTGTACTAAGAAGCATAAGACCATCACCACTGAGGTTGAGTTGGAGGTGCTCAAACATTTTGGGAGAGTTTAAGGAACGGCTGATGTAAAGCATGCTCTTGAACTTGGTGTACTTTGTGGACTAATTGTGGTATTGTTAGAGAAGATCTAGGAGAGTGCCAAAAATGGAGCTTTAATTATTGCATCTGAGACTTTATATTCCCAAAGTTTGATTATTAAGAGAATGGATTGAACTCCAAACTCATGAAGATGTTCTCATCAGCATACTTATAGGACAAGCAAAGTCCCGGATTATATACGATGACTTAGCAGCCTAAGAAGGAAGTTCTAGTTGGTTCATGAATTTTAGGAAATGCTACAATTGCTACATCAGGATGACTGGTGAGGATGCTTTTGCCAATGTTATTGCCAACAAGTTTCCAGGAACCCTCAAGACAACATTATCAAGGAAGTAGGTTACTCTCCTAAGCAGAATTTTAACGTTATAAGACCGAATCGTTTTGGGAAGAATGTCATCGGGAATGTAAATTTTCCATGATGAGAAGACTGCACCTGGATTCAGAGTTTGTTATTTCCTGTTTTTATCAGTAGAATTTGTTCATTTTGACTATTGTTCTTAGAAACTCTTTACATGTGTCCCCACCACTGAAATGGGGTCACATGACTCACTCCTTTTTTTTATGGCTCCAGTCACGGACAAAAGTCCACATCAAGGCCGGTCCCTAATTGATATATAGAGAATTATGAAATGGAAAAAGAAAAGACAAGGGAAAGTATTTTTGACTTATTGAGGAAGTGAAAAACTTGGATTTTGAAATGTGTCAGGTCATAATAATTGGGAAAGACTTGAGAAGGTAGACTTCCAAAGCTTCAACTTGTAGGGAAAGAAGCATGTATTAACCTAATCTTGAGATGCTTATGGCCACACAATAATCATGTGATGCAGTAGCTTGCTGTGTATTGCGTGCTGTAGCTAGTGGTGGGGGCACACAAGCAGGCAGCTCTTGGAAACAAAAACTAAAGTATTACTTATAGAAGAGGGAAAGTGAACCAACACTGCAGTGTGAGGCAAGGGGGTCAAGTTTATAAGTTAGCTTGGGACTGTTTATAAGGCAGGCTGCTTTCAACTCAACTCTGTCAAGTAAGGATGCAGAGCAACTGTTCAAAAGAGAAGAGGTTTCAACATCTAATCAGGACACCCAGTTTCATAGAGGCAGACTTAGCTATTCCTGTAATGTGGGGTTTCCAAGAAAGAGTGGATGTTACAGTAATACCAAGCATGTTCATTGAGTTGAGGTGGAATTACAGAACTATCAAAGGAGAATCATGGGAAGTTTTCAATAGATGGTTAGAAAATGTGTCTTGGAGGCATTAAACTTAACAAGATATTGTCTACCTCATTGAGACATCTTGTCAAAGTCTTGAGTTTATTGAGGAAGCTGTATGAAGACAAGATGCAGATTGAGAGAAGAGAGAGCAGAATTGAAGGTTGTGGATGAATGTAGTGATGATTCGTCAGGACATGAGTGCATTGGATTATTGTTGGAGGAGAGGAAATCATTGAAATAAAGGAGAAAAAGTGTAGGGAACAGGACAGAACCTTGAGGGACACTGCTGTTGATGGAGAAAAGGGGGAGGCTGATCCATCAACAACCACAGAGATAGCTCAGTCAGAGAGGAAGTTAGATATGAAAGAGCAAAGTGAGGAAGGGAAGCGAAAAGAGGGGAACTTAGAGATGAGACCTCAATGCCACACCCTGTAAGAAGCCTTAGATATGTCAAGGGCAACTACTTGTGACTCCCCAAAATCTCAGGGGTGATGATCAGACTTTAGTAAGATAAGAAAGAATATCACTGGTAGATATCGCCTTATGGAAGCCATACTGGTGATCTGAGAGAAGACTGTGATTTTTGAGGTGTTTAAGGATATGGGAGTTGAGGGATGGGAAGTATCAATGTATGCTTTCAAGGAGAGGGAAATGTTGTGGTTTTTAAACAGAAACAGATGAGCATGCACAGGTGTAAGTTCAGAGGTACACTCTTTCAGTACATGGGGATGGATGCCATCAGACACATTACCCATGCTTGTCCAGAGAAAGAAGCACGTTTCGGACACTTCGAAAAGAGATTCTGGAAAAAAGTATAGGATTAGTAAGTGGAGCATCAGGAGCTGAAGGAATGTTAGAGTCATCCAAGATGGAGTTAGAGGAGAAATGGGAACCAGATAGTTGATTTGTTTATGGGAGAGACAGCTATGGTACCATCAGAATGGGAAAGTGATGAAAAGTTAGAATGACAGAAGTTGTTAGAGATGCCCTTAGCTAGAGACCAGAAAGACCTATCAGTGGATGATGAAGAGAAGTTGTCACACTTACTTTGGATGCATGAACACTTCACCTCATGGATAACATGCTTGCAGTGATAACTGGCTCTGATAATAGCTGAATAGGAGCCAGAGGAAGGAGAGTTTTTCAAGCCCGATATTCTTGATCACTTGCCTAAATGGTCTCAGAACAGGAATGGTTGAACCATGGGTTGGATGAAGTTGTCTTGGAGGAAGAGGGGATAAATGCTCCCATTCCTGCAAGAGTAACCTCTGCCATGTCTTTGGTGGAGACAGAAGCATCACCACATAAGAGACTGTAATTTACCCAAGAAAACCCAGAAAAGAAGTTCGTAAGTTATTCCAGTTAGCTTTGTTGAGCTGCCAGTATTTACGCTTAGAAGGGCCAGCTGGAGGGGGGTGGTGGCTCCCTCAGTTTCTGTAAGAAGACCACCCACACCATGACTGACTATAATGATACCTCCTCCTGCCAGTACTCCACATTTTACCATTTTTTCATGGTTCTGTTCCTATCTCTTGATTTTCCTTCCTTTTTTTAATTGTTAGCTCTAACAGACTAGAAGTGAGCAGTTTATTGGTATTATCCTGGTAGTGGTCACTGATTAACTGAGGGAAAGCCCAAAATGAGTGAGCTGTTGGGATCATGACTGAATGAAGAATGAGTGAAGGTTAGATGTTATATATGACAAGGAAAGATTGTGTGTGTGGACAGAGTGCCAGTAGTCCACTTTTGGGTAAGGGAGAAATAAAAGACATTTAGATATTATAGGAGTACAGCTTGACAATTGCTGAAGTGCTGGTACATTATTCCTCCTGATACCTACATGAATAGTATTGGTAATATACCTCTCTGGTCATTGGCTGCATACCAACTACTACCTACTATTACTTTTCTGACACCATTGTACTCAGTTATGAATAATTCAGCTGGCATTCTCATCTGAAAGTCCTCTTACCTAAAATGTTTTCTTCTAATGCACTAGTCCATCTTGTCTGTAATCTGTCCCTGTTTCTTGTACCTTGACAGATATTTCCATGTATCTTCTTCGCTTTCCTGTGTCATGCATCTAATATAACCATGTGTTAACAAGCTTTCATCCATACTGCTCCTGTGATTTTCCCTTATTGTTTACAGTATTATATGTTACTGCCTCTAGCCTTGTAATTCTTCTAATTGAAATTTTGTTTGTGAGTTAACCATCTTTAATGACAATATTTTACCTTTCTTAGAAAAGAAACTAAGACTGCATATTATCATCAGAGTTGGATCTAGTTCATTGTCATGCAAAGTTTGATCATTCACCAAAGCTTTCAATGTACCTCCAAACCTTTTCCCTTGCAAGACTGTGTTCTCAGATTCATCTTTGCCAAGACACCCATTACCAATCTTCACTGTCAGATACCTGAACTCATTCACAAATATCAAGTCATCTGTATTCACACTGATGTTATACAGTGACTGTCGATCAGTAACATTGGTAGTCGTAAAGCTGAAGTTGAGAATACTTTTGCATTGGAGAAAAACTGATGCACAAAAGTTGTGTATAAGAAATTGAAGTAAGTTTACTGTGCAAGATGCTTGTACGATGGAATAATTGAACCAACTTGATATATGGTTGTGAAACCTAAAAATGAAATGAGGAGGAAAGATAAAGAGCAAAGGGTATGTATTGTGAAAGAATCATGTTTAACATAGATGATAATATATTAAAGAAGTATCTTCGTGCAGTTAAGGGTGCAAGGAGAGGTAGAATGTGGAGAAGATGAATGCTGCAAGAGAATCAATTAGGGTTGGATGTTTCAGATAAGGATGTCAGTGGACTGATGTGGGAGCAAATGCAGTTGGAGAAGTTTGTGTGTGGAGGGTGAGCTCCATATAAGTGTAGATGCTCATGTGTTAGATACAC
Organism: Panulirus versicolor; assembly: GCA_032361705.1. Classification (NCBI taxonomy): domain Eukaryota; kingdom Metazoa; phylum Arthropoda; class Malacostraca; order Decapoda; family Palinuridae; genus Panulirus; species Panulirus versicolor. Next base: position 11,217 of record JAUUDZ010442813.1, read on the forward strand.
TGGCTGTTTCTAGATGATTCGAGAGCTATAGGTACCTGATTCATGTCATGGAACTGGGAACAGATTCATTGATAAAAGAATAAATATATTTTCTATTTTTATTTCCTTAATCTGTGTTATTTACTCTTGAGTTTAAATATCTTACCTGTGAAATGCTCTGGAACCAACAGATATGAATAACATGAGTGGGTAGGCTCTCATTTCCCTTCTAGGTTTTGTTGCTCACTGAGGAGCATAGATGAATTTGTTATCTTGTATTCTTTCCAGCTGTATTCTACCATGATCAAGATGAAGCATTTCAGATGACCAGGTGATCTGGATGTCAGTGAAAAGATTTAGTTCTCAGTGTATGAGTCTTTTTATGGGTATGTATTGTTAGGTTATTAATAGTCTGATTTTTTATTGCATAGGTAACTCAGGCCCGTCTTCCATGAACAGCCAGTACGAGTCTACTCCTGCATCACCTCGCCTCTCAAGTAGCTCCAGACCAGAATCACCATTAGATCTCTGTGTAAAACAAAAGCCAGCTGCTCTTGTTCCCCAAGAAATTCCCTCTGTAGGAGCATACTTTGATGTGTATGTTACTTATGCTGCAAATCCGACCAATTTTGCTGTAAGTTAATGTTGACATTTAGAGGAACAAAATTTTCATTTCATCATTTGATATTGGTCTTGGTATTTTATAGTTTTATTGTGGGATTCCTGGTTCAGTATTAATTTGCAATGCCTTCCCTTTATGCAACAGTTGGAAGTAGCTGCTATTTTCTTTTCTTTTCTTTTTAGGTTTGGCATGGCATGGGCAAAACATGCCCCAGTCATGGTCATCATGGGTTAAAGGAAAATAGCAGGAGAAAAAGGATGGAGAAATTAATCAGAGTTCATTAGGTGTTTTAGACCTGATTTTTAAGGATAGAAAGGTCAGAGGAATTGGAGACAGTGAAAGAAAGTTCATCTGCTTCACTGTTTGAGGGTAGGAGGTATTATGGTCTGTCATGGTGTGGATAGTCTCCTCACAGAAACAGAGTCATGTATCCTTGTCTTGGTGGTGGGGACGCATGTAAACAATTTCCAAGAGCAGTAGTTGAAACAAAACCTCTGGAATAGGTAGTGGGCACCAACATCATGTTAGACAAAGGGGAATAATTGGAGTGAGGTGATGCTTAGAAAATTAGTGAGACAGAAGGTTTTTGGTTCCACTTTATCTAATAGGTTGAGGAAAGGCCACCCCAAGTAGATATTGAGACAGCTTATTTACAGATTTTATATTTGTTTATATATTTATATCTATTTGTGTGTTATCATTAATGCCATTTTCATTTCCATGAGGTGGATTAGCTGCTCTATGTTTACTCTTGCATCCTTGTTCTATGTCTAGTATGAGTATGTTGTAAAATGTCATCTTCCATGTGAGAGAGCACTTGGTATATTTTCATTTGCACCTAAATAGTTTTGTTTTGTGAGACTATATTCCTTATTCACATCACCGTTATTAGCAAGATGCCTCCATTGCATCAAATCCAGATTTTTCGTATGATATTGTGTAATATCATTGTCCCTAGTCAGTTGGAGGTGACTGTGTTGTTGACTGGTTGGTAAGGAAATTTGATGTATATATGACTCATGGTGAGGTGCCTGAGGATTGGTGGAATGCATGCATAGTGCCATTGTATAAAGGCAAAGGGAATAAAGGTGAGTGCTCAAATTACAGAGGTATAAGTATGTTGAGTATTCCTGGGAAATTATGTGGGAGGGTATTGATTGAGAGGGTGAAGGCATGTACAGAGCATCAGAATGGGGAAGAGCAGTGTGGTTTCAGAAGTG
>JAUUDZ010442824.1:0-13037 GCA_032361705.1 Panulirus versicolor
ACTCCTACAACGTTTTCGCATAACTCCTAGCAACCCTTCCAAGCTGTCATTCTACTCTATCTTTTAGCGTCTTCACCTCATTCCTAAAGAACACTTTCGAAATTCCTAAACCACTGCAAAGAAACTTTCTAAATAATTCAACCACAAGGCCACTTAACTTTCGACTTGACTTTCCACTGTTTTCAATCTTTCCATGGTGTCTACCTATTGTTAAAGTTACCATATACACTTTCAACAATGATATTACAATGAAGGTTATGTCAGCTGTAATTCAAAGATTTAACATTTCATGATTCTTCTTCTAATGAACAATTGAAGCTTTCAGAGAAGGTTCACGACTGACAACAAAGATTCATATAGTAACTTCTGTCATCTTTCTTATGTCTTGTTTCTACCATGATATGAAAGATTCTATGTATCTAACTTTCCTTTCTTAAGAAGAATGACCAACATTTAAGAAGAATTCACAAGTCACTCACAGAATATTTATTGAAAAACATTCCTGTATATGTTAGTGATTTATGATGACCTCTTCCTTAATATCAGTATTCCTCTGAACAGGATATACTTAACAGAAAAGACATGTGCCCACGGTATTATTACCGTCTGTTCAGAAATCAGCGTTGATAATTTTTCATCAGTTCGCCTTTTTGTAATGCACAAGCACTAGAAGGTATCAGCATTAATGATCATAATCCTTCAGGAAATTAGCTCTAATATAGCGCATGTGTCCTGTTGCATGACGGATGCAAGGTCAGAAAAGGACTGAGCTGTGAACTTGTAACTTTACTTCCCGGGAAAAGATGATTAAAGGTCATAACCTTACGTTTACGGATCGAGCTTCTCATTTCAAAAGAATACTGTTTAAAAGTAAACTTATTTAGCTTGACTTAGCTTGTACATGTCCTACCAAGATCAATGCATTTGCTTATTGGTTTCCATCTTCATAAAGAAATTGTCGCGAGTCCACGAACGTAAACACAAGATTGTAATTTGGCACTTATACAACTTAATGATACAACTACGGTGATATGCTTATGTTTGAGAAAAATATGTACGTAAACATTAAAGCGAATACTGTAATGGAGAAACGACGAAATATAATAAATTGGTCCACATGCCAGTGAAAACTTTCTTCTGATACTGTGTAAACCGCTATTCAGAACTACTATACTTAACGCGCTAATTGAATTTATGCCATATATACGTCAAAAGTAAGTGATTTTCTTCTTTATGCATAATGTTTGATACAGAAGCATACACAGGAGCTTATTGATTACCAATACCGAATAAATAATTCTGAAGAATGGAGGGGGACACGATTTCCAAACTGCGCAATAGCCTGCGCATGCGTATTCAAAAGGGCTAACAGTCATGTGTATAAGACTAAGTTTAAACTGAACATATAAATTCACTCTATAACAGTATTAAAAGAATAAATCATGCTTATGCACTAACTACATTTACATAATATCTTCAAATCTTCAATCACCCCAATTTTCATTTGTTAAAAACCATTTATCCCACACCCTAACGTATTATTTCATTGAGTCACTAATGCCAAACCTTTCGATTTAACCATACGCTGCTACTAACCCTTCGGACTTATCCAACACACTACTTCTATATGTATAAGATTTTATATGGGATCTTGTGCAGAAATTTATTGAAAACCAATATTGAATAGATAATACTGAATGTTTGGAAGAAAATGATTTATAAACTGCTCAAAAGCTTACGCATGAGCATTAAAAACTTCCAACTTTACTGACATTATGATGCCTAGAAACTGAACTCATAATTCTAAATCATAACCATTTTGAAAGATATAATCCTGCTTATTCACATACTACATTTTCTTATTTTTTCTAAATCGTGAATCATGCCCATTTCTTGGATATAACAAAAAATATTCAATCACTGATGCCAATCCTTTCGTGTTATTCATATGCTGCTGCCAACCCTTCTGGGTTATTAAGCGCATTGTTCCTATCTTTTTAGAATTATCAAATCAACAGCAGGCAAACCTTTGAAGTAATCAAACCTGAGGCAAACAACCCTTAGGACTTGTTAACCCAACTCTGAAAGTCCTACAATTTTTTTTTAAAACCTGCTACAAACCATTCCAAGGTGTCATTATACTCTACCTTTTCGCCTTTTTATCAGACTGCTAAAGAACACTTTCGAAATACATATACCACTGCAGAAAACCTTTCAAAATAAATCAAATCCTAGGTTACTAGCCTTCCAACCTGTTTTTCCACTGTTTCAAATCTTTCTAGAGTGTCTACCAACAGTTTTTTAACGTTTCCATCTCTCTCTCCGATGCTGCAATCGCTTCAAGTTGACCATATACACTTTGACACATGCTTTTGCAAAAAAAAGTTTTCTTAACTGTCGTGCAAAGATTTAAATTTTCGTGGTTATTTTTCTAATGCACAATCTACGACTTCTGAGAAGGCGAAAGAGTCAACCCAAAGCTTCATATGTTAACTTACTATATCATATTCTCTATGTCTTGTTAGTATGATAAAATAAAATGTTTGCTGTTTCAAACTTTCACTCCTTAAGAAGAATGACCAACATTTACCATGAATTTACACATTTGTCAGCGGACATTTATCGAAAAACATTATTTTCTTTATGAATAGAACTTGATTTGGAATCTTATACAGGAGTTTATGGAAAACAAATATTGAATAAACAATACTGTAATGGGAAGGAGACATGATTTCCAAACTACGCAAGAGCTAGTGCATGCGCATTCAAAATTACTGAACTCCTTGACAATATGATGACTAGAAACTGAACATGTAGATTACAATTATAACCATTTAAAAGTTACAATCCTGCTTATTCACATATTGTATTTTCTTTTCAAATCGTGAATCATCCGAATTCTTGGGTTAGAAAACCAAAATATTCAGTTACTGATACGAGCCCTTCCGAGTTATTCATATACTGCTGTCAACCCTTCAGAGCTATCAAGGGCCCTGCAACTGACCTTTCGGAATTATTAAATCCACAGTAGGCAACCCGTCGAAGTAATCATACCTAAGGCAAACAACCCTTCGGATTTCTTAACCCAGCTCTACTAATCCCACAATGTTTACTCTTAAATGCTAATAACCCTTACAAGGTGTCATTCCGCTTTATTTTTTCGCGCCTTCAACCCACTGCTGCTAAACAACATTTTCCAAATTACTAGAAAAAAACAGTCTAAATCATTCAATCACAAGGCTACTTACCTTCCGAGATGTCCTTCTATCTACTGTTGACAACCCTTCTTTGTATCATGATAGGAAAGGTTTTCTATATCTAACTTTCATTCCTTAAGAAAAAATTTACAACATTTACGGTGAATTCAGAAATTAGTCACAGGATGTTTATCGAAAATGATTGCTGATTATGTTCCTGACTTTTGAAGATCTCTTCCTTAATATCAATTTTCCCTTTAATACATTATTCTTAACACAAAAAAACATTTTACAACGGCATCATCACAGTTTGTTCAGAAATCAGCGTTGATAACTACTCATCAATTCGCCTTCTATTTATGCACTAGCACAAATTATCTCTAATATAGCGCATGTTTTTTGCTTCTTCCCAGAGTCAAGGTCAGAAAAGGACTGAGTTGTGAACTTGTATCTTTACTTCCCGAGAAAAGATTACAACAGGTCATTACCACCCGTTTTCGAATCGAGTATCTCCTTTCAAAAGATTACTGTTTAAAAGTAAACCTATTTAGCTCGACTTTGATTGCATATATCATACTAAGCTCACCATATTGCTTATTGGATTCCATCTACGTAAAAAAAATGTAATTAGGCACTTATACACCATAATAATGCAACTAAGTTGACATGCTTATCTTTGAAAAAAAAATATGTAAGTAAACATTATGACGAATATTGTAATATACAAACAATGACACGTAATAAATTGGAGTACATGCTAGTCAAAACTTTCTCCTAATACTGTGCAAACTGCTATTCAGAACTGCTATACTTAACACAAAAATTGCGTTTATGCCATATATTCGTCGAATATAAGTAATTTTCTTCTTTATGTATAAAGTCTCATATGGAAACATACACAGGAGTTTATTGATAACCAATATTAGATGAATGATAGTGAATATTGGAAGGGGACACGATTTCCAAACTGCGCAAGAGCTTGCGCATGCGTATTCAAAAGGAATAACCGTCATGTCTATATGAATAAATTCAAAGTAAACATCTAAATTCACTCTTTAACAATATAATGAAAAATCTTGTTTATGCATTTATCATATTTTCATATATTTTTCAAATCTTAAGTCTTGCCAATTTCCTTTGGTTAAAAGAAAACAAAAAAAACTATTTATCCCACTCCCAAACGTATTGTTTTATACAGTCAATGATGCCAAACCTTTCGAATTAACCATACGCTGCTGCTAACCATCGGAGTTCTCGAACACACTGCATCTTTATGTATAAAATCTAATATGGAATCTTTTGCAGTTTATTGAAAACCAATATTGAATAATTGATACTGAATATTGGAAGGAGGCATGATTTCTAAACAAAGCAAGAGCTTGTGCATGAGCATTCAAAATTACTAACCTCCCTGACAATACTTAGGACTGGAAACTAAACATATGAATTTAAGTTATGACCCTCTTGAAAGAAATATCCTGCTTATTTACATATTACATTTTCTTATTTTCTTCAAACCGTGAATTATACTTAATTCTTGAGTAATAACAAAAATATTCATTCACCCTTCCTAGTTATAGTAATTTCCGCAGTCATCTTGTCTATGCATTGTTCATATAATAATATGAAAGGTTCTCTGTTTCTAACTTTCTCTTATTAAAAAGAATAACCAAAATTTACCATTAATTCACAAACCAGTCAAAGGATGTCTATCGAAAAATATTGCTTTCTTTGTGTATAAAACTTTATTTGGGATCTTGTACAGGAGTTTATTGAAAACCGATATTGAATAAATAATTCCGAATATTGGAAGGAGACATGATTTCCAAACTGGGTAAGAGCTTCCGGATGCACATTGAAAATTACTAGATTTCCAGGCAATATGAATACCAGAAACTGAACCAATGAATATAATAATAATCTTCCTTATTCACATATTACATTTTCTCATTTTTTTCAAATCATGAATCATCCCCATTTTCTTGGGTTAAACAACAAAAATATTCATTCACTGTTACCAACTCTTCCCAATTATTCATATACTGCTGCTAACTCTTCCGAGCTATCAAAAGCACGGCAACTGACCCTTCGAAATTATCAAATCCGCAGCAGGCAACCCTTCGAGTAAAGAAACCTAAGGCAAATAACCCTTCGGAATTGCTAGACCAACTCTGAAAACCCTACATTGGTTTCTCATAACTAACAACGCTTTTAACGTGTCATTCTGCTCTATCTTTTAGCGTGTTCACCCCATTGCTAAAGACCACTTTCGAAATTCCTATACCATTACAAAGAAACTTTGATAAATGATTCAACCACAAGGCCACTTACCTTCCGAGCTGTCCCTCCGCTGTTTTCAGTCTTTTCATAGTGTCTATCTACTGTTGATAACTCTTTCTAACTCTCTCCAGTGCTGCGATCGGTTAAAGTCACCATACACATTTTCAACTATGATATTGCAAGAAAGATTATATTAGCTGTATTGCAGAGATTTGATATTTCGTGATTATCCTTCTAATGCACAATCGAAGCTTTCAGAGAAGGTTTACGACTCACATCAAAGATTCATATAGTAACTTCTGTCATCTTCTCTATGTCTTGTTTGTATCATAATATGAAAGATTTTCTGTATCTAACTTTCATTCCTTGAGAAGAATGACCAACATTTACGAAGAATTTACAAGTCAGTCACAGAATCTTTATTGAAAAACATTTATGTATATGCTACTGATTTCTGATGATCTTTTCCTTAGTATCAATATTCCTGTGAATACGATATACTTAACAGAAAAAAAAAACATATGGCCACGGCATTATCATAGGCTGTGCAGAAATCAGCGTAAATAACCATTTATCAATTCGCCTTTTTGTAATGTACAAGCACTAAAAGATATCAGAATTAATTATCGTAACCCTTCAGGAAATTAGCTCTTATATAGCGCATGTGTCCTGTTTCATGACAGATGCAAGGTTAGAAAAGGACTGAGCCGTGAACTTATGCCTTTACTTCCAGGGAAGAGATGACAACAGGTCATAACCTCCCGTTTTCGGATCGAGCTTCTCACTTCACAAGAATCCTGTTTAAAAGTAAATTTATTTAGGTCGACTTAGCTTGTACATGTCATACCAAGATCACAGTATTTCCTTAATGGTCTCCATCTTCATAAAGAAATTGTCTCGAGAATCCACGAACGTAAGCAAAATTGTAATGTGGCACCTTAATGATGCAACTTCGTTGATATGCTTATGTTTAGAGAAATATGAACGTAAACATTAAAGCGAACATTGTAATGGAGAAAAGATGAAAAATGATGAATTAGACCATATGCCAGTAAAAACTCTCTTCTAATACTGTGCAAACCGCTAATCAGAACTACTATACTTAACACACCCATTGAACTAATGCCATATATACGTCAAAAATAAGTAGTTTTCTTCTTTATGCATAAATTTAATATCGAAACGCACACAGGAGTTTATTGATTACCAGTACTAAATTAATGATTCTGAATATTGGAAGGGGACACGAATTCCAAACTGTGCAATAGCTTGTGCATGCGTATTCAAAAGGGCTAACCGTCATGTCTATATGACTGAATTTAAAGGAATACATAAATTCACTCTATGACAGTATCAAAGAAAAAATCATGCATATGCACTAATTACATTTACATATCTTCTTAAAATCTTGAATCATTCCAATTTTCTTTTGTTAAAAGACCATTCATCCAACACCCTAACGTATTATTTCATTGAGTCACTAATGACAAACCTTTCTATTTAACCATGCACTGCTACTACTGCTTCGGAGTTATCGAACACACTGCTTCTTTATGTATAAGATTTGATAAGGGATCTTGTGCAGGAGTTTAATGAAAACCAATATTGAATAAATAATACTGAATGTTTGAAGGAGAAATGATTTGTAAACTGCGCAAGAGCTTGCGCATGAGCATTAAAACTACTAACCTTGTTGACATTATTTCCTGATTAAACATGATCATTGATGGTGATAACCTCTAGTGCTAGTGCATCACAAGAAGGCGAATTGATGAATAGTTATTAACGCTACTTTCTGAACAGACTGTGATTATGCTATGGGCATATGTTTTTCCTGTTATGTATATCGCGTTAACAGGAAAATTGATATTAAGGAAATCATCAGAAATCAGTAGCATACACAGCAATATTTTTCGATTAATATCCAGTGACTAATTTTTGAATTCATAGTAAATGTTGGTCATTCTACTTAAGGAATAAAATCTAGATACAGAGAAAATGACACAAGAAGTCACTATATGAAGCTTTGTTATGATTCGTGAACCTTCTCTGAATGCTTTTCGATAAATATCCTGTGACTAATTTGTGAATTCATCTTAAATGTTGGAATGAAAGTTAGATACAGAAAACCTTTCATATTATGATACAAATAAGACATGGAGAAGATGACAGAAGGAATTACTATATGAAGCTTTGTTGTGACTCCTTAATCTCTGAAGGTTTCGATGGTTCATGAGAAAAAAAATCATAAAAAACTAAATCGCAATGCATTACAGCTAATATAGCCTTTCTTGCATTAGTATAGGTGCATTGTAGAGAATTAGAAAGGGTTATCAGCAGTAGATAGACACTGTGGAAAGATTGAAAACAGTGGTAGGACAGCTCGGAAGGTAAGCACCCTTAGGGGTTGAATTTCTTAGAAAGTTTTTTTCTAGTGGTACAAGAATTTCAAAAGTGTTCTTTTGAAGTGTGGTGAAAACGTGGAAAGATGGAGTAGAGTGACACCTTAGAAGGTTTGTTAGCAGTTGTGAGAAAACATTGTAGGATTTGCAGATTTGGATTAGTAAATCCGAAGGGTTGGTTGCCTTACGTTTGATTACTTCGAAGGGTTGCCTGCTGTGGATTTGATAATTCCGAAGGGTTAATAGCAGTGTGTTTGATAGCTGGGCAGGGTTGGCAGCTGTATATGAATAACTCGAAAAAGTTGGTATCAGTGCTTGAATATTTCTGTTGTTTAACCCAAGAAATGGGGATGGTTCGCGATTTGAAGAAAAATGAAAATGTAATACGTGAATAAGTAGGATTATATCTTTCAAGACGGTCATAATTAAAATTCATATGTTCAATTTCTAGTCATCCTATTGCCAAGGAGGTTAGTAATTTTGAAGCTCTTGCGCAGTTTAAAAATCACGTCTCATTCCGATATTCAGTATTATTTTCAGTAATCTCCTGCACAACATCCTATATCAAATTTTATACATAAATAAATGTTTTCGATAACTCCGAAGGGTTAGTAGCAGCTTGGACGGTTTAGCATTACTGACTGAATAAAACAATATGCCAAGGATTGGGATAAATGACTTTTTGTTGTCGTTTAACCAAAGAAAATTGTCATGGTATGATTTTTGAAGAAGATATGTATATGTAATAAGTGCATAAACATAAGTTTTTCTTGAATGCTGTTATAGAATTGATTTAGATGTTCACTCTGAATCTAGTTATATAGACATAACGGTTAGTCCTTTTGAATAAGCATTCGCAAGCTCTTGCGCAGAATGGAAATCGTGTCCCTTTCCAATATACAGTTTTATTCATTTAATATTGGTTATCAATAAACTCCTGTGTATATTTCGATATGAAACTTTATGCAGAAAAAAGAAAACTACTTACATTCAACGTATATATCGCATAAAGGCAAGGTGTTTGTTAGGTATAGGAGTTCTGAATAGCGGCTTGCACAGTATCAGGAGAGAGGTTATACTGGCATGTAGTCCAATCTATTATATGTCATCGTTTGTCTATTACAGTGTTTGCTTAAATGTTTACCTACATATTTTTCTCAAACATATGCATGTCAACTTTCCTGCATCATAAGTGCTTACTTACAACCTTGTGTTTATGTTCTTGGATTCTCGAGACAATTTTTTAAGGAAATGGAAACCAATAAGCAAACATTGTGATCTTGGTATGATATATACAAGCTGAGTCGAGCTAAATAAGTTTACCTTTAAACAGTAATCTTGTGAAAGGAGAAGATTGCTTCGGAAACCGGTGGTTATATCCTGGTGTCATCTTTTCCCGGGAAGTAAATGTACAAGTTCACAGGTCAGACCTTTTTTGACTTTGCATCTGGCAAGAAGCAGGACACATGCACTATATTAGAGCTAATTTCCTCATAGATCACAAACATTAATGCTGATAACCTCTAGCGCTAGTGAATTACAAGAAGGCGAATTGATGAATAGTTATTAACGCTTATTTCTGAACAGAATCTTTTTATGCCGTGGGCATATTTCTTTTCTGTTAAGTATATCGTGTAAAAGGAAAATTGATATTAAGGAAGAGACCATCAGAAATCAGTAACATATACAGCAATATTTTTCGATAAGTATCCTGTGACTAATTTTTGAAATCATCGTAAATGTTAGTCATTTTTCTTAAGGAATAAAAGTTAGATACAGAGAGGATGACATCAGAAGTAACTATATGATAATTTGTTATGTTTCCTGAACCTTCTCTGAAAGCTTCGATTTTGCATTAGAAAAATAATCATGAAAAATTTGATCTTTTCATTATACCTAATATAACCTTTCTTGCAGTAGCATAGGTGCAAGTGTACATAGTAACTTGAACCGATTGCAGCATTGGATAGAGTTGGAAAGGGTTATCAACAGTAAATAGACACTAGGGAAAGATTTGAAACAGTGGAGGGAAAGCTCGGAAGGTAAGTATCCTTGGGGTTGAATTATTTAGAATGTTTTTTTGTAGTGGTATAGGAATTTCGAAAGTGTTTTTTAGGACTGGGGTAGAGACGCGAAAAGATAGGGTATGATAACACCTTCGAAGAGTTGTTAGCAGGTATGAGAAGACATTGAAGGATTTATAGAGTTGGGTTAGCAAATCCGAAGGGTTTTTTGCCTTAAGTTTGTTTACTTCGAAGGGTTGCCTGCAGTGGATTTGATAATTGCAAAGGGTAAGTAGCAGTACGTGTGATAGCTTGGAAGGGTTGGCATCAGTGATTGAACATATTTGTTGTTTAACCCAAGAAATGGAGATGATTCACGATTTGAAGAAAATAAGATGTAATATGTGAATAAGGGTTACATCTTTCAAATTGGTTATAATTTGAAATTATATGTTCAGATTCTTGTCAACAATATGTTGACAAGAATCTGAACATATAATTTCAAGGAAGTTGGTAATTTTGAATGGGCATGCGCAAGCTCATGCGCAGTTTGGAAATCATGTCTCCTTCCAATATTCAGTATTATTCATTCAATATTGATTTTCAATATTGTACAAGATTCCAAATCAATTTTTATACATAAAAAAACAATGCTTTTCGATAAATATCCTCTCACTAATTTGTGAATTCATGGTAAATGTTGGTAATTCTTCTTAAGGAGTGAAGTTTCGAAACAGAGAGCCTTTCATATCATTATACGAACAAGAACATAGATATCATGACAGAGGATGGTACTATATGAGGCTTTGTTGTGACTCGTGCACCTTCTCACACTTCTTCGATTGTGCATTAGAAAAATAACCATGAAAAATTGAATCTTTGCACTACAGTTACGATAATCTTTCTTGCAATAGCATCGGTGCAAGTCTATATGGTCAACTTGAATCGATTGCAGCATTGCAGAGAGAGTTGGAAAGGGTTAAGAACAGTTGATAGACACTCAGGAAAAATTTGAAACAGTGGAAGAACAGGTCGAAGGTAAGTAACCGTGGAGTTGGCTTGTTTTGAAAGATTTTCTGCGGTAGCATATGCATTTCGAAAGTGTTCTTTAGCAGTGGGAAGACGCGAAAAGAATAGAGTAGAATGACACCTTGGAAAGGTTTGTAGCAGTTCTTAAAAAACTTTGTAGGATTTGCAGAGTTGGGTTAGCAAGTCCTAAGGGTTGGTTGCCTTAGGTTTGATTACTTTGAAGGGTTGCCTGCTGTGGATTTGATAATTCCGAAGGGATAGTAGTGTAAGGTTGAGTTGATAGGAAGGAAATCAGGTCTTCGTTTTTGTTACTCAATGAAGATCAGGCGGCCTTTGTAGATTTATTAGAAAAATATATAATTTCATTTGTGGTACTCTAGGTTATAGTCTTATGACACACTACGACACACTCTAGCGACCAGTGTGACGAGGCAGGCCAGTGTGTCCCCTCAGGTAACATTGGCAGGGGTTATACTGGAGTCCGTTAACATCCACTCAACAACTTGTTCAAGCAGCAGATCAGCTCTTACGTGTTCAAACATCCTGATTATCAGTAGCCCGTGGGAACATGCATGTAAATATATGTAACTCACAGTAAGATGATAACAAATTGCTAATGAAAAATTAGTGATAAATGTGCGTGAATCTTACATTTTGCTCGACCACAACCTTCGTTCTACACTCGGGATAGTTCTATCAATTTGTTCGAAATAATGATCATGAGTGCCAAATAATTTGAAACTGGAACTGATTAGAGTACGTTGTTGTCTTAACTGAATGTGTCCCAGAAACAAATAAGATTTGGGATGATTAGGTGGGCAATGAATAAGAACATTTTTTTGGGTCTGGGAAAAACAGTTCGAGATAATGGTCCATACTTTCAATCCAAGGTTCATTAACAACAATTTCCCAAAAGAAACAAGAATGAAGATCATTTTGTTGATGTCCAAACAATAGTTGGTACTCACATAAATTTGTTTGTGAATTATGAAAAACCGAGATATTGGGGGGCAAATCAAGTTGTCCAGAAATGGTTTATGGCACAATGCTAAATCATCCAAGGAGGGATGTGCAATCAACGAGGAATTAATCTTATATACTAGAAAGTTCATGTTATTAGCAAGGATAATAGTATTTTGCAACTCTTTTGTATAATCAAAAGGGAGTGGTATTACGTTCACATGGCTGTGTGTATTGGAGTCAGTGAATGGTATGTGGATAATGACCGCTTCGAGGATCACATCAATCGTTAGTAAGGAGTAATAACTGGCCACGTGTTGCAGAGGGAGAGCTGGGGTACAAACGAATTGTGTCATTGCTTGTTTAACAATACATGTGAGTTCCGAAAAAAGAAAAAATGGTGGTGTGACAACTTGGTTTACCAGATTATTAACATCTTCCAACAAGCCAGCGAAATAATGTGCATTATAAGTAATTTGGGTATATCAACTATCAACATATGTGGAAATAGTCATTATAGCATATGATATCAACATACTTTGACAGTAGTTATACTTGTTGTGTCAAGTTATCAACAGTTAACATTATGTCATTCAAGTATTTAGAATGTTGTTTTAAGATCTTAGCTTCTGCCTTAATAAACCTGTTGTTAAGATGTTGGTGAAATTTTAAGGATTTAATCTGATTCCTAACTGAATTAAGTTCTTCCTGAGTAAAAATACCAAACAAATATGATTGGAGGGACCCTACGAAATTAAGTAGACCTCTTTTGCTTCTCTGCTTTTTCGTGTTCATCCTGGCATTAGCATTTACTGGAGATTCAGTGCCTTGTATTATGTCATACAGAATCACACAAGTACTATTCAGTTTCCAGGTCCACTGTTTTAACGAAGTTGGAGGAGGAGCAAGACTAGAGTTTCTTATCGATGCACTTGTGTAAAGCTTGAGAAGGGTAGACCGTAAGCGAGGTACGGCCTCCACTAGTTTCACTAAATTATCATAAGTGTAGGGTAGACCCTCCTGGCCCAACTTAACTGAGACTGTGTTTCTCAAGAGGCGGACCTCGCGGGGAGTCGTGAGAAGAACGCCTGGTACTGCCATGGTGTCATATATAGGAAGACACCATAAGGACACGAGAAAGAAGAACCTGTAAAATGATGAACTAA
>JAUUDZ010442844.1:0-13036 GCA_032361705.1 Panulirus versicolor
TGTGTGGCGAGGTGGCGATGGGAATGAATAAAGGCAGACAGTATGAATTATATACATGTGTATATATGTATATGTCTCTGTGTGTATATATATGTATACGTTGAGATGTATAGGTATGTATATGTGCATGTCTGGACATGTATGTATATACATGTGTATGTGGGTGAGGTGGGCCATTCTTTCATCTGTTTCCTTGTGCTACCTCGCTAACGCGGGAGACAGCGACAAAGTATAATAAATAAATAAATAGATAAATAAACCCTAATCCTGAAGTAGGAGTTGTGGGAGTGTGTGAAAGTGTAAGGAGGTGATTTCTAGGCTGATGTGTATATAAATGAAAATGGATGGCAAGAGATGGGCAATTATTAGTGTCTATGCAACTGGCCATGGGAAGAAAGATCATGAGAGGCAATTGTTTTGGGAACAGCTGAGTGAGTGTGTCAGCATTTTTGATGCAAGAAACCAGGTATTAGTGATGCGTGATTTGAATGTGACGGTGTGGCACCTGAAGAGAATGTTGGGGACATGGGGTATTCAGTATCAAGAAAGGAAATAGTGAACAATTATGGAGGTGTGTACTTAAAAAGAACTGATTACTGGGAATACCTGGTTTAAAACAAGGGACATATACAAGTACACCTATGTGAATAAGAGAAATGGTCAGCAGGCATTACTGGATTACATATTACATGATAGGCAAGTAAAATAGGGACTTTTGGAAGTAAATGTATTGCGAGGGGCAGCAGGTGGGATGTCTGATCCCTATTTTGTGGAGGCAAAGGAATGGGCATCATATTTCTATAGATACTAGTACCATACAGTCAACATTAAGGAACAAATTCATGAAAAAAAGCATTATAAATCCATAATTATTAGATTTACAACTAGCAGTAACACACATCTCAAAAAACTTGCTGTAATGGTGGTTAGTATTTGGTGTAAATGGAATTTAAGAGAAATCATTAAAGAACAAATTCATGTAAAACAGAAATGTTTAAGGTAAAATAACACGTCGCAAGTTAATAATCATTGTAAACATACACATGGCTAATGGCTAGCTCTACAAACCTTATTCATCTCAGGGATACCAGCAGGGTTCACCCTTTCATATGTAAAAGTATTAATACTACTGAACTAATAGGATTCCACTTCATTTATACACTTATTAGATAATTTCACTAATTCAAATTTGTATCTAAACACAACACTGAAGGCCTGCATTAGTAGAACATGCAAAGGCAGTCAAATAAGGCAAGTACTTCAATAATCATGTTTCCTGAACAATGAGTATTAATGCCACACAAAACCATGCAAACTCCCTTGCCTTCAGATGTACCACTTTGCAGCTGTAAATATGAACTATGAAGATAGAAAGGAATATCTGAAAAGAGGAAGAGTGGTTCCTTGTTGATTTTATTCCTAAAGTGATTGTCATGAAGTCATCAGCGTTTATGTTGCCTTTTCAAACATGAATATCATAATAAACTTTGCATGCAAGAAAATGAGCAGTAATTAATCATTCATGTGTAAATCAATAGATAAAGTAAAAGCAAGTACAAAGCATAAAAGGAATATGAAATTTTAACTCATTCATTATGAAACAATCATAAAGCAAATCATAATTTTCATTCAATATCAAATCAGTCATGAATTTCACTTTTATCATTTTCTTGTTTCAGAAGTTGTGAACAATGTCTGTTTTTCCTAATAATCTGAAATTTCTGTATGCTAAACTAATAACATAAAATATGAGCCCTCAACTGTGGTTAAATGGGAAGGCTACTCCAAAATTACGAGCAAAATAAAGAAAGGAACTACTGTAAGGCCCTTTTTTATATTCATAAAACTACATCTAATCAAATATATCATGGAAGGGCAAGTGCTGAAACTTCTCAGAGCTCGTAATCCACATCAAACAAAAGAACTATCTTTTTCTGGCACATTTTGAATACCTTCTTTAAACCTTGTAACTTTATTTCATTAAAACAGGCTGAAAAAAAGGGCTGAAAGCTGACTCTGCTAACATCTAATGTGTAGATACAAAATGGACTACGAGAGTGGAGATTTAAATAATAGTGGCTTTCTCTGTTCTTAACAAAGAAAATGTCACTAATACCTGGATTCTTGAGTTATGAACTTGTATAGAGCTTGTCACTGTATATTGATCAGGATCCACACTAATGCAACACATACTCTCCATCACATACATCTAATGTATCCCTTAGCAGTTCATTCTTAATACAAACTTTTCTGTTAAAGATCAGGAAAATTTATATTCTCATCTGATATTTTTTCATGCATTCTTTTAAAGGACCTCATGACAAAAATCTTAAAATGTTATAAATTCATCTCCAATACACTACATTTAGCACTATCACTCTCTATATTATAAAATTTATCAACGGTTTAACATCTAGAAGACCACTTGCTGAAGAAACCCCCCTTTTCTTTAGAAATATTCTTCTCCTATAAAGTATGTAAGCAGATGTATACTGCTTCTCCCACAAGACTGTCAAATCAACATGCAAATGTACCTATTGCCATTGCTGAATTTCTGACACTTGAAGGAGTGAAAACATTAAACAATGGAAGTGTCTCTAGAAGATTTTGCATGTGCCTGTTTCAATAGGAAATGTTGTCACTATCAGAGTAATGAGAAAGACATCAATCTTTGTAAATGGTGGTCATCTATGCTATTTTTGTTACTAATATGTGACTGTACCTGCATTAATTTTCTGCAGTCTTCATCCTATCCATCTGAGTAACCCCTAGGCATCTCTTAGAATATACTATTCGACAGCCTTCACTACATCAGCTATTCTATTGCTGCAAACCAACCAAAATTACGTGCACTGGAGAGCATTACACCACTCCTCAAAATATATTTACATCTTTTACTCAAAACTCCAACATTCTATAAGCACTTAAGAACTTAGACTTCTCATACCAATCAAACTCAGAGTATAATCCAATATCAATTCAAAGCATTCTATTACTCTTTAGTCCTTCCTATCATATTTTACATGCAAAATCTTCCCATAAAAAACTTTCTTCCATATCCTCTCCAATTTCTTTAAAACTACCTGCAACTCATTTCCTAAACCCTAATCATCACTAAAACATTTGACTAAGCAACACTCTTTACTGTCACTGCCATTCCTTCAGGATAGCAAAAAAAATTATGGCGATAACTCTAGTAATATGAACAACAAATAAATGACTTACTTATTTACATAATATATGCCATTTCATATATTCAAAGCGTACTAACTCACACAGAATTTCCTTCAAATAATTACTATACACCTATCCACCTACATCTACAAATCAATTCCTGAAGAACAATGTATATTGTCTCAGAAACACCCATCATCATATGTCAACACATCTATCTTAGGTTGCATCACTTCTCACTCGCTCATATATATTTTTTCTTTCTGAAGAATAGTGCATGCAAAGACATGCATGTACACATAGAAGCACAGAAATACAGACATACACACATATAGTAAGGGACTGATAAATGTATACATAAAAAGTTATTCAAGCATACACAAATGCATGCACTCTGTTTGGCTGTCTATTTCCCTCTCTCTCTCTCTCTCTCGCACAAAATAAAGTAAATGACTATGGAAATTTATGACTCATAAAAATATAGGCTAAGAATAACCCAACCAATATAAGTATGATCTCACCCCTATAAGGAAGTGAGATCATGTCAGTTCATCATCAGGAACAAAAGGAAATCAAATATCTGATTCTGCTAGTGTATAGCCTTGAAGATTTACAACACTGGGAGATGTCATGCCACGAGCTGACCAAGAAGAACTTTCTAAACAATCAGTGGAACCTTTGTCAGAGGTTAAACTGATTGGTGTAAGGTATCCAGAGTAAGTGTGTGTAGAGGATAAAGGTACAGGTGCATGTGATATCTGACGCATGGATGGTGGATGTGGTGGTGCCTCTGGTGGCTGCTCAGTGGGTCGACTTTTCTTACCATTCTTGCTTGGGTAGGTCTTGGTGCAGTTTTGATATATGATTGGTAATGGGAAGTGTTGAGCTGTATGGAACTTGAATCTACTCTCAAAATCACCACCTGTAATGTTAATCAACGGTGAGACAAAAAATGTATATTAAAGTCAATTATTGAACTTTATACCAGTTAAAGGTTTGTTAATGATCCTAAATATTGGAAAACTTGAGGATTAACTTTATTAATCAGATGGAAAAAATCATATGAAAAATGTTTCATCTATAACTCAATTAGTTCATACTTTTAAAAGTCAGCTAAAAATTACAAACAGTAATGTGGTATAGGTATACAATAACTTGGTACCAAATATACAATAACTTGGTACCAAATATAGGTCTACATTTAGAGGGACATACATATCTAGCCATACACATAACTCATGTAACTGCAGCAATATACAATATATCAGCATATATACACAACATATACAGCACAGATAAATTCAAGAAGTTGTTCGATAGTAGGGACTGTTCAAGAGACAGGGCCCTATGAGTGTAAAACTCGTCCCCTATACAGTAAAATAGGTAATTACACACACACACACACACACACACACACACACATACACACACACACATTGCCTATTGAGAAATGTGTGGAAAGAGTGATTGCTATCTGGGAGGGCAAAAATGGGTATGTTTGAAGGTATAGTAGTTCCCTATGGTATTGTATGGATGTGAAGAAAGTGAAATACATGAATATTTATGGAAAAAGGAAAGTTTACATGGAAAGTGTATGATACTATGATTAAAGGAGTGGTGTGAGTTGATGTGAGAGGAAGACCACCTCTGACAAGGGGGAAATAGAGTGGCAAAATACTGGTTAGAGAAATGGGGGAAGAATGCATGGAATGGTGTATGCAAAGGAGGCTTGCAAGGACAGGGAAAGTGAAGACTCTTTTGCCATGGCCACCCCTTGATGGGAGTTATACTAATCCTTCTGTTTCTTTAAGTATTTCTCACACCCATTCCTCATATCACAATGTTCCTCCCCAATCTGATGCTCTGTACATACCTTAACCCTTTCAATCACCATTCTCCCATAAAACTTACCACCTATGCTCAACAAACACATTTCTGTAGTTTGAGCACTTACCTTAGACCCCCTTGCCTCTACACAAAGGCACTATATGGACTTAATTTTTGTGGAAATTAAAAATAAACCTTGTGAAAAAATAACAGTAGGACTAGTTTATACACCTTCCCCCACAAACAAAAGAGGTAGATGAAAGACTTTAAGACCAGTTAGCAAAAATTTGTAATGAACAAGATTCTATCATAGTAGAAGATTTTAACATGATGGTATCTAATTGAAGATAATCCCTTTCTGATAGCTTTGGCTGAGGACTCTATCTACAGATGCTTGATAGTTCCCTTATCCAATTAGTAGAGAAACCTACTAGTGACAAGAATATATTACATTCAATTTCAAAAACAAATGAGGATCTCATTAATGATGTTGAAGTTGGAGAAAAGTTTGGTACAAGTGATCACAAATTGCAAGTAATCTTGGTCTACATGACAGTCATGAAAAAATAACCAATTCTAAATGTGCAAATTTTGATAATCTTTGCACTGCTCTTGACAAGCAAACTTGGAATGATATGGTCAATAAAAACAACATGAACATAGCTTGAAGAAACTTCAAAGCTTCAATAAAACTTTCAAAGCAGTAGAGGGAACATACATATCAGTAATAGACGTTCTATTTCTAAAATGAAGCAAAGGTGGTGGAAAGGTGAAATAAACAAATGCCTGTTGTCTAAGAAAGTACCTCATAAGAAATTCAGAGAGACCAATGACCAACATGATAAAGTAAGTTATGTAAATCTGCACACAGAACAGAAGTCATTAATGCAACAAAACATCAACAGGAAGCATACATTGTTGAAAATATCAAAAGAGATCTTAGGAGTTTTATATAGTCATGTCAGAAGCAAGAGTCATTAATCAGTCAATGGTCCATTAATTACCGAAGACATTGTATTTGTTCAAGACAGTGAAGTCTTGGCAAAAATCTTATTTGACTTTTTTGTATTGTATTTATGATTGAACACACAACTCATATCTCTAGTCAATCCACCAATAAGAGAAGAAAATTTTCTTCAACAAAATGAAATAAAAGTTGAAGACAAACTATCAGCAATAAATGTAGTGAAAATAAATAAAACAGCAGGATCTATTAAGTTTTATCTGAGAAAAATGAGAGGTAAAAAATGAGAGTTAAAGTTTTAACTGCTCTTTTCAGTAACTCACTTGCTATGGGAAAAGTTCCAGTTGAATGAAAGTTTGCTAATGTAACACCAACATTCGAAAAAGGTAATATGTCACTGCCCAGAAATTACTGTCTAATTAGCTCAACATATATAACTGAAAAACTTGTAGACACTATTGTTCAAGAGAGAATTGTAAACAATATTGAGAACCACCATGATTCTAAGCATGATATTTAATGAAATTGCTCACGTCTAATTTTTTTTCTCACTCCCTGGATGGCCTGTAAAGCAGATGATATAATCTATCTAAATTTTTAAGAAGTATTCAATAATGTTCCACATCAAAGGTTACTTGAAAAAATTATGTCACATGGCATTGACGGGGTTGTACTTCTGTGGATAGGAAATTGGTTGACTAGCTGTAAGCAAAGTTTGTGATTAATGAGAGCCTCAGAATGATTAGACATAGCAAATAGTGTCACAAGGATTAGTCTTGGGGCAGTTTCTCTTTGTCATAAATATTAATGATACTGATAATGGGCTGCATTGCAAGATACAAAATTTGATGGTGATACAAAAGCTGGAAAATAAATCAACAAATGAATCTGAACATCTACAGCTTCAAACTGACAAAAACAAACCAATGAATTTTATAATCAGAAAGTGCAAAGCTTTACATATCAGTAGCAAAAATGAAAAGGCAAGCTACTGTATGAATTCTGTTGAACTTCAAAAGGTAAATGTGGAAAAAGACTTGGATGCAATAATGTTTGGTGACCTAAAACCAAGTTAGCAGTGCATGGAAGCAATGAAAAGCATGAACAAAATTCTTGGATTCATGAGTAAAGCATTCAAATTTGGATTAATGAGTAACGCATTCAAATATAAGTCCATGGTAATGATCCTCATTCTTTATGATTCAATGGTTCATCCTCATCTTGAGTACTGTGTTCAGTCATCTGTAATGTAAAGTGTTCAGTTATTCTTAATGTAAGGCACATGTAAGTGTACGAAGAGAGGAGAGTGACTGATTCCCAGTGAAGGTCCGTCTGCAGCTGTGGTGTGTGATGTCCCCATGGTTGTTAAATTTGTTTATGGATGGATAGAAAAAGGTTTTGCATGCTTGGGGGACTAAATATGCAGGAAAGTGTGAGGCATGCAGAGAATAGGTCAACTGGAGCAATGTGGTACACAGGGGGTGACTTGCTGTCCATGGACTGAAGCAGTCAAGGGAAACAAGTAAAAGGTCACTGGGGCCTGGTTGTGGATGGGGGCTTTGATTTTGATGCATTTAACATGAAAGCTGGAATGTGGATGTAAGCAAATGAGGCCATCCTTCATCTGTTCCTGGAACTACCTCAAGCATGAATGAAACAGTGAACAAGTATTACCATAATTACTCTTATCATCGAGTGTGTGGAAGGAGATGCAAAAGATGGGTATGCCTGGAGGTAAGCAGTCCTAACAATGTTGTATGGATGGGAATCTTAGGCCTTGAATGCATCAGAAAAGAGAATGGATATATTAAGAGATGAAATGCCTTTGATCAGAATTATCATACAGAACCACAAAGCCTCATTTATAGAACTTCTGCAACTCTCTCAGGTTGTGCTACAATCAGAAGCAGGATAAAGACTGACACCACTGAAGGAAGAAGTTCCTTAGTAATTTTGTCAAATTATGGTGATAAAGTCTCACTAAATGTGACTTCATTACCTAACCACAATCAAGTAGAGTTTGTTGACATCCCAATGACAACATATGATGTGCATACCACTGATAGCATAAAGAATGATAGTATATGAGAGAGGTGTAGGTCTAAATGGAGTATGATTTTGATAGCTGACAAGGGCACGCTAAAATGGTTTGGAAATATGAGAGAATAAGCAAATAGAGACTGTCAAAGAGGATGTATCATAAGTGGAGGTAATAAGGAGGGGAAGGCCAAGAAGGAGACAGATGGAGGGAGTGAAAAAGGCTTTGAGTTATAAACATTCAGGAGGGTGAGAGACATGCTTAGGATGGAATGAACTGAAGTATTTTGGTATAAAGGAGGTAATAAGCTGTCGAGACGCTGAACTAGGGAATAGGAAGTGGTCTGAGAAAACCATAAAACAGTTTGGGGGCTTGGCTGTGAAAAGGGGGCTCTGGTTTGGGGGCACTGTACATGACATCTACAGAGCAGTGAACAAACAATGCCATTCTTCATTTGTTTCTGTCACTACCTCATTGATGTTGGAAACACTGTACAAGTATGGTAAAAAAAAAAAAAATGCTGTGTAATGACATTATTTGAACATATGAAGTGGATGAGCAAAATGAGATTGACTAAGATGATATATGTATCAGAATTGGAGGGATCCAGGTTTAGGGGAAGACTGAGGAGATGGAAAGATGGAATGAAAAAGGTTTAGAGTTATCAGGGCCTAAACATGCAGAAGGATGAAAGGCATCCATAGGACAGAGAACTGGCATGATGTGGCATACAAGGGGCAACAAGTTGTCAACAGGCTGAACCATGGTACAGGGGAAACCACAAAATAATCATATAACCATGAGAAAAAAAAGGGCTTTGCTATCTTTCATGAAACATTTAATGGATCATGAAACGATGTAATGAATCAGAAGAAAAAAGTTATTTGCATTTTTTTGAGTATGACATGGGAGAGAAAACAAAGATGACCAGTGAAAAGTTTTAGCAATAACTGGGAATGCTGGTATAAGAGATGTGGGTACTAGTACAATGAAATGAGTTATCAGTAACGTGCAAAAAAGCATATTAAAAGGTAAACATTATAAAGAAACAAGTTCCCTTAGCATACCTAGAAAGGTTGATTGACATTTCAAAAGAACAATAAACTTGTTGGTGAAATACAGGTCAGATCTATGAAAGGCAAAGGGTGTATACTAGAGTTTTGCATTAATGTATGCAGAGGAAAAATTTCAAAATAAAAAAAAAGTGTATGCAGCATCTATAGAATAACAAAATGTGTTTTATATAACTAACAGGAAAGTTCTTTGGGTATTTCCCATTATCTATGGCATTCATGGAGGACATTAAAATGTTACAAACTTTTGTAAATAAGTAGTACTTCTGTGAAAGTATATGGTGATATAAGGAAGTGGTAACACAACAAGGCTGTGTGATATCATCACAGGTGTTTAGCTATGTTGACACCTGTTTAACCAAGTGATGCACCAATACATAAAATCATGCACACATTATATATATCTATCTATCTTTACCCCTGATGCCTGTTCTCTTTGGAGACTCCCATCAAGGAGGTGGCTGAAGCAAGAATCTCCACTTGTCCCTGTCCTTACATCATTCCCTCATATACACCATTCCACACATTTTTCACCACTTCCCTCCCTCCATCACTCTTCCTCTCTATCTCCCCTTGTCACAGGTAGTCTTCCTCTCACATCAACCCCTTTAATCATACTAAAAAATACTATCCTTGTAAACTACCCATGTTGCATTCTTTCCACATGCCAAAACCATCTCAAAGTATTACGTTTCACCCACTCTACGCCACAATTCATTGCCTTGGCATTCTCCGCCATACCAAATCTCTCATACACCCCCTCATTTCAAAAGCTGAATTCTTGACCTCTAAGACTCATTCCATTTCCATGTTTCAGCTGCATAGGTCAGGGCTGAGAGGACTATGCTGTCCCTTAATCCTTTCTCACTTCCATACTTATACCTCAACCTTTCATTATTCTATTAAGATATCTAATGACACTTCCACCCTGTGCTGCTCTCTCACTTATCCCTCCCTCCACTTCACCAAACTTACCCAACATGGCTTCCTAATGCTTAAATTCTGCCACCTCTTCCAGTCTTTCTTCCCCTATATCTACTACACAGACATTATCCATTATCTATTATTCATAACACACACAATATATACAAATTCTTAAACATCAGGTGTTACTGAAGTGATTATGATATCCTTGGATATGTTTCTGGTTTAATATTGGCCTCATCCACCATCCATCTACTTCTGACCAATCATGTGCTAAATATCCTTCCCTGAGCTCAAACCATGAGCACAGCCCTAAACTCATTCTATTCATGTCACACAAGAGATCCTTGACTTACTTCAGGAAACATCCCACATTTTCTTTTCTAATAACAATATTCCTTCCATACATTTTCCTTTCCACCAACCATATTTCCTCCATCATCTATGGTAAATTCTTCCAAAACTTTCCAATTCATCTTGCAAATTATGAATTCTACGAATTTGACCTCAAAATTTGACTATCTTTCATCATAACACACTGTTAGTTCTCTACCTATCCTCCATACATTCTAAAGTACTTCAGTTTTTGCCCCTGAGAGATGGATGCTTTCATGCCAATACCATTAGCTTAAGCATAAAATGATAAGCAAGCCAACACATCAAAGAATTACTGTGTGGCCACTGGTAACTCAAGGATGAACTAATGGGATCTCTGTTCCTTTTCCTACAATGGTGAGCTTTGGAACACTTATACCTTAGATCTTTCTTAAGAACTATGAGCTGCATCTTTCTGAAAGGCAAACTTTTCATTCACAGGATCTATGTAGATTAGAGTCAGATCTATTAGATTATTATATTCCTTTTTTCATAATCTTCTGACCATTCTATTTTTCATTCAAGGCAACCCTCAATGGACTTCTATTTGTCAATGGAGTCTTTAGTGTACGGCTGAATTTTCCTTTCTTTTTTCTTTAATATGCATGTTAAAGTAATCCTAAAATCAGACTTACATACTTTCAAAACAACTTCACAAAAATCAATTCAAACTGTTATATCATGCATTCTGTTTGAATGTTAAAACCTTCATATAAAAAAAGAACTAGTCGGGCATGATGTTCCTTTTTCCTTTTCTTCAGGTCTTCTAATGAATCATAATATCTATTAAGGCTACAGTAATTAGGTAAAATCATGAAGCTCATGTTGGACTTGAAAAGATGCCAACTCAAGATTTTGGTAGTGTTCACCTGACATCAAAAAAGAAAAATATCACAATAACAAACTGCAGTTTCACATTACGTAGGGCAGATACCAAAACATGGAATTATGTTACTTGAAGAAAATTGCACTGCTTAATCTCTGATACCGCACTACTCTAATCTACAAAACTACACCTACACAAGAAAGTTAATATGACTTACAATAAATGAGATTGCGATATGCCCGATAAAGGTGACAATATATCATGTAAGCCTCATAAGCTGGGCCCATAGATGGTGGAGAATGCATAAGAGTAAACAAGATTTGAATAGTAGAAATTAATTAGAGAAAAACAAGGCTCAAAAATTTTTCTAAATAGCACACTAAATCTAGTGAAAGTGTTGCAGTATCAAAATTCTGAAATCCATCATAGTAAGCAGT
This sequence comes from Panulirus versicolor, assembly GCA_032361705.1. Classification (NCBI taxonomy): domain Eukaryota; kingdom Metazoa; phylum Arthropoda; class Malacostraca; order Decapoda; family Palinuridae; genus Panulirus; species Panulirus versicolor. The sequence continues at coordinate 11,639 of JAUUDZ010442844.1, forward strand.
TCATATTTGTTAATGCAATGAACAAAATATACAATAATTTGTTTTCTTACGAAAACACAAAAGCACTGAGGCATTCATATGTTAAAACACAACCCTGTACTCTTTAAGACATATGCCACTGTAAATAAAGTTTACTTCTGTGAACCTGAAAAGCCAATGCTACTGTCTACTGACAGCTTCAGCACTTTCTCAATCAAGATAATGTTAACTGAATGTATCAGTTTTCACATTTCCACTGCATCAGTAGATTCATGTGGTTTCTTCAATTCTTCTCATTTCTCTGACTCTATTTCAAACTGTTTGCTCCCTGGGTAGGTTTCTTAGATCTTGGCTTGCAAGCTGTAAAGCATGACACATTCTTCTCCTCCATGCTACCATACTGTGCTGCAGCTCCTCGAGTGAGGATGTAATTACTACACTCAGGGCATTCCCTTTCTTGATATACATCCTGGTCACACAATGTACATTGTAGTCGCTGCTCCCCTTGTGCTTCTAGAACACAAGCTTCACAATCTAATGACTGGCTTCGAGAGTAAGTAACGGAATCTTCAGGCTGATACTTGTAGTCAAGTTCATCTACTGACTGTGTCAAGAATGAAGTGCGATTACTTGAGTCCTCTGAAGTATAAATATCCAATGAGCTATATGAAAGTCTAGAAGGTAGGGTACCATAGCGAGTGGCAATGTGCTTACCTGACTGGCATGATGATACTCTGTTGGGTAGTGGTGGTGCAGTGCCAGGTGGCTGTAAATCAATCAAAAGAAATTATGTAACACACTTTGTTTATATATTACTTACAATCATATTCTATGACAATTTAAGCCTCAAGTCTTTTTCATTCAAATCATAAGGTCTCGACTGTCATTTTCAAATCAGTACATTCAAATCATAAGGTCCCGACTGTCATTTTCAATCAGTACTGGATATTCCAATGCTAATGTTAACTGTTTCACATATCATTATTTACACAAATATATATTTCAGTTGTTATTTTTCCCATTGCTCTAGCTGGTGTTTACATAACACAATGGTACTGAGTTACCTATTTTTCTTTTCTCGAAGTTCCAGTCTTTGATAAAAGTCCATATCAAAGCCGGTCCTTAATTAAAATATAGAGAGGATTATGAAAGGAAAAAAAAAGGAGACAAGGGAAAAATGTACAAATTATGAAGGAAGTAAAAAAAAACTTATAAAATGTACCAGTTCAGAGTTATTGGAAAAGACATAAAAAGGCTACATTTGTTCACACTCAGTCTCTAGCTGTCATGTGTAATGCACTGAAATCACAGCTCCCTATCCACATCCACACCCCACAGACCTTTTCATGGTTTCCCCAGACATTTCATATGCCCTAGTTCAGTCCATTGACAGCACGTCAACCCTGGTATACCACATCA
>JAUUDZ010442855.1:0-13036 GCA_032361705.1 Panulirus versicolor
TATACAATCAATTCCCCCTACAACATACTGTCCTCTAACATTTCATTTCCAAAACCATCACCTTATCCTTTATTTCTTTGTCTATCATCTGCAATTTCTATGAGAGTTAGGGTGTACCCAAGACCTCTTTTTTTTTTATTGCTTTTGCAGCCCAAGGTTGTGCTTCTTACAGCAGCATGAAAATGTTGAAATCTTGCAAATGAGTTCTTTATGAGACTGCTCCCAATGATACAGCCTCACCAAAGGTGACTTCACTTATGGTGTAACCTCTTGCAGACAAAGCCCATAACACCTTTCTCTCATGTTATGACTATAAATACCTTCAAAAGTTGTTTAGACAAATATTTCATAAATTCAGGTATACTCTGAGAAAAATGCCAGAAATAAACTGTATAAACAATAGCAGTAAAAGGGGCAGCAGATAGCTAATATGCAGCAGCTTAAAAAACTGCTGGGTGGAATTACATTTTCTTATCAAGTTAAACTCCTTTATTTTTTTAACAGGCAACTCAGTCGTGGGCCAATCAGGCCTCCTATTGTCTGTCTCTCTCATGTAAATTCATGTTTAAGAACATATGTTTTATTAAACTTGTTTGCAATTTCCTGCATTAGCAAGGATGAGACAAAAACTGACAGAAAATGGCCTCATTTTCCCACATCCACTCTCTAGCTGTCATGCACAATGAACTAAAACCAAAGTCCCCTATCCATAACCAAACTCCACAAAATTTTACATGGTTTCCCCTCACTGCTTCACATGCCATGGATCAGCCCACTGAGAGCACATCAACCCCTGTATACCACATCGCTTCAATTTACTATCCCTTGCAAGCCTTTTACCCTCTCGCATGTTCACAGCCTAAACACCTAAAGGATCTTTCATTCCATCCTTCCACCTCCTCCTTGATTACCTCCTCTTCCTCATCTCCTACAATCCTCATCAGTTCTTTCATACATTCTCCTCTCACTACACCTCTTTCTCACCCTATCATTTCTTGTTTGATCAACTGTCCTCACACCATATATTGTCTGCAAACATTTAATTTCAAACACATCCACTTTCATCCACATGCCTTTGAAGGGTGTGAACCTTGGGGTAGTAATTTTAAATACCTGGGGGTGTACATGACAGCAGATGGAACTATGGGAGCTAATGTGAATCACCGGGTGGAAGAAAGTGCATGGAAAGAGATGTTACTCTGTAAGGACAAAGAGGGGTATGTATGATGCTATTTTAGTCATAACAGTGCTGTACTGATGCAAATCATTGGCCCTTAATAGAAAAGAATATAAGAGGATGGATATGATGGAAATGAAATAAGAGCTAGTTTTTGCAGGCTTATTTTGCACAATGCATCTCCAGTCTGACTTTTGTAAGCTACTGTCCCTTGGTCACCATATTCTCTTGTAACAGACACTACCACGCTGGAAATAATTCTGAAGTGAAAAATATCCGTAAACAGATAAAATTGTGTAATTATATGTTAACATGTACACATGTATGTAAATATGAGAAGAGTAATCATAAATAGTGGTAAATGTCATTTTGTGAATGTAGGTCACAAGAATCACTCAAAATCCCAACTCCTCTCACCCACTGCCTCAACCTGAAGAGTTAAGTATTAAGTACTATTATGTATTAACAGGGTTATCTAATGGCCATATAAGATATGTTAGCTCATTTCTTTCTACATAACCTTTATGGTTATGTGTATTTCTATCATAAATAGTGATGAGTCATTAATGAATCTGTATCAGAGCTCTCCTCCCTGCTTATTCTCATCCCCCTTGATCCCCTTTGTTAGGGTTTTAAGCATTAACTTTAGCTCCAAACAGTATCCATATAAATTGTATTTGCCCATTTTGTACGCTTATACTTTTACAAACACGTTTCAGTTTATATTGGGATACAAAAATTGAAGAGTATGCTTACTATCCACATTTGTATGTGATTTTTACATCACATGGCATTTAAGAGTTAAAACAAGTACTTCCAATCATCAATCCTTTTTCAGTAAACAAGCTATTCCTAATCTTCATTTACACCAGGCATTCCAGTCACTATAATTTTACTCTTACCCATTACATCATCCACCCCTGCATTCAGACCTCTAGCACCAAGCTATGATCCCTAACATCAAAATTTCTAATGCACTTGCTCAGCTCCACCCAAAAAACATTCCTTTCTTCACTCTGTTCAAAACCAAGCGTATAAGCACTAGCATTCACCTACCTCTCTCAGTTTACTTTCATTCAACAACTCACTTCCCTGCATCCTTTGATACAGTCTCACAGCTTTAACTCCATCAAAAGTGCAACACGTATATCACATCCTCACACTAAATCCAAACTTTGCCCCTCTAAACATTCTCATACAAAACTATCCTCTTTTCCTTCCACTCAGACACCTTTTGTGCCAAAGTTTCAATGTAACTTTCATCAAACACAGCACCTATCTCTTCCTTCTACTCATCCTAGTTACATTCATGGACATGCAGACACACCAGCCTGAGCCTTCAATGGAAGTAGAATCACCATCTGACTGTTTTTACTGTTCCTGTTTTTGGAAAAAGAGGGGATGGTTTCCAGCCCTCTACTTCTGCCTTAGTTACCTCTTAAGAACATGCAAGAAGTATATGGGAGGTATTCTTACTCCCCTATCCCCAGGGAAATATATACTTACTTTTTTGCCCCATGAGCCCTATCCATGGAGCTTTTGCAGTGCCAGGAAGCTGGCCATGTCCATCAGGCAAGACCACAGGTAAAAAAATAAGTGGTAATGTGTGAGGGAAGAGCAAGACATATGAAGTACAATAGGCATTCGGTGTCTTCAAAATGTAAATTAGATCTTAGGCATGATGGATTCAGTGATATGTTGAATCTGAGTCTTTGTTGTTATGAATGTGGCCTATGTCTAGAATGCAACTGATAAAGTGCTCCTTATAGATGGCTACAAAGTTTAGTTTCAAGTGTGTGTATTTCAGGTGGGGTGCAATTTAAGATGGGATTGGGAAGTAGCTTTTTGAGTAATTAATGTGTGTTTGTATGTACTCAGTCTGCCATGATAACTGAGGGAGAGGGGAATCTGGGAAAATATTGTGGAATTATGAAGCAAGATTATTTTTTGTTTCTACCAAGGGTTGGTAGCTGGTTATGGTGTGGTTTGAGTGGAAGGGGTCTAAGGTTGTTGCAAGAAAACTGGTGCCAAGCATACTGATGTGAGATTGTAGTGGAAGAATATTTTTCTTCTTTGTGCATGTTCCTTGAGGAAATTGTACTCCTTTTTGTGTACTGACAATGATACAACCTTGATGAGGGCGACTTTTCACTCGTAGTGTAACCCTACGTAGATGGAGTCCAAATATACCAACAATGATGTTCATGATATGGATGGTTTACAAAAATTCTTCCAGTGATTATGAGAAATATTGAATCCTGAACAGGATCAGTATGCATCTTATTAAATAAACATTAAGCAGAGAATTTCTGGTTAAAGTGCACTGCTATACTAAGATTACTCGGATATCATGTTCCTTTCACTTTAAACATAACTCTATAAATTTGCTTTTGAACACTAAACTAATATCGAGGACTTGGTTAACTGAGCGAATTTATTACTAACACAACTCTTGGGACTGTTATTCATAAATGGTAACTCAAACAAAATTAACATTCTGGATCTTTAACATAGTTATCTTGAAATGTTCTCTACGCAAGTATTACTGATGTAATTAAAGCAGATCTTGACAAAAACAGTTATCTGAACTTTTTATTGTCTTTCAGTCACTTTTTAATCCCTACCATCCCTAGATCTTTGTTTACTGGACTACTGTATTAATGTATGAGGCAAAATTTGAGAGGATTACTTGCATGCATGAACTATTCAGAGTTAGAAAGACAAAAAGTAAGCAAATCATTGTGAAAGAAGAACAGAGAGAAGGGCTAACAAGCTGTAAAACATTCATAAAAGATACCCTTCACACATAAAATTGTGATCAATTCATGCACAGCATTTAAGAAAAAATCATGCATTACATTCCAGTGATTATCTTTCTTTTATGCTCTACAAGCAACATGAAACTATATTTACCTGCAATAGCACGGTCACACTTTTCCTTGTCTTTTGTTATGTAGCAAGAATTCAGGAAGAAGAATACTGCTCCTAACACGTTGACAACTGCACAGAGGAGCAATGCATACTGCTTTGACTGGAAGAAAGACAATACATATCCTTACACACATTTTAACATCTTGTCAGTGACCAAATGAGGGAAATAAAGAATCTGATGCTCCCACCAATTCCTTTTTTTCCAATGATATGGAGTAAAATATATGCAAGAGAAATTATAAGATATATAAAAACAGCTAAAAACAATGAACATTTGCATGAATCTCATATTTAGTCAAGTGAAATATAATGAACAGTGGAGGAAATACTTAACTTAAATTTTTCATAGCCACCTCATCCTATCAAACTTTCACCTCGTAACTTTAACATTTTCATTGTTTCCACAACATACCATCAATTTTCATTTCCCAATATCATATACAAAAATCCCTCGTGTTCGCAGCTCATTTACCAACAACACATTTCCACCATGATATTCCTCTTCATTTGTAGCTTCAAACATATCACTAAATTTTTGAAGTCATGACATTCTAGATGCCACATCATATTAACTATAATCTTTGTAATGTTCCACTAAATTCCTCATCTATCTTCCCTTGGCTTCTTTCTAATTCCTATCTATTACCTCAGTTCTAACAAAACGGCTCAGCTTATCACCCTCCACTGATTTACAAACTCTTTATACCAAGTAAATCTTTAGTTTTATACAATGAGGAGCAGCAGGCTTTCTATCACAATCTGTAATGATTATCCAATAAAACTTCAAAAGCTCCTTTAGGTCAACATTATATGACTATCAAAGGTTTCCTATCAACAGCATGTATTACAAAGAGATATCAAATTTCTAAAGTCATTCAAAACTACCTTGCAACACAAGTCTTACATTCAGGCTGCCCTTCTCAAACTCATTACTTTTTTCCTGTATTCCCTCAAATTCCTCTTTCTACTTACTCTACCAGAAGTTTACGTATATTTGGCATGCACCTTAATTCATTTCAACCTCCTCCTGTGTACTTCTCTTAGAGAGTTAACACATTCTTGGTAGACAGCTGAATATAATTATAAAAATTCACATTATCTTTTACCCCAACCCCCACCTACAATGAAGAATATTCAAATACAAATTTTTACACCAAGATATTTCTCAAAAGTGTAAATTCATCACCTACAAAAAATGCTTATGTATGGCCAAAAAATCTTACAAAATACAATTGTAGAATGAGTATGTCAAAATGTGAAGTAGCTAGTAAGTGTCATGCCAATAACTCCATAGAGAAAGCATATGTGACCTTACCCTTTGCCTTATCAGATCACTTTGACCTTACTACTCAAGGTTCAGAGATAATGAAAAAAAAAGGTGGGTTAAAGCAATGTCTGCCTTACAACTAAGGTCAGCTATTGTGGACAAATATGTCCACACATGAAATCTTTATTCTATTGAACATGGTGTAAATCCTTACTGAAGAGAAGTACAATTCAAAATGCTTTCTGACATATTAATATAAGCTAAAGACCCTTCAAAGGCAAAGAAACTAAAATACTTATGGAAATGTAAAACTGCAAGTTACACCTAAAATCAAAATCCACTGAAGATACTTTTTTTCTTTTAATAGACGGGTAGTGATTTCATTGCAACTTCAAGTACTGGTATTCAGAGTGGAGAGGGAATGACTGGCATACAGGTATGGGGTGGTTGAAGGCTGTTCATGCACAACAGGATTGCCGACATTGTATATTTAGACATCGAATCTTTTACCTTTTAATGTAAATCTCTCATAGAAAGAGCTCTAGGTGTGCCTATGGATGGAAAAAAAAAGCATTTATAAATTAAATCTTACCTTGAATTGAACATAATTGTCATCTAATTCTTGTGAAGTTGTTCCAAATGTAACAGTATCTGTAGAATTTCTGAAGTATGGTTCTATCGTAGTGGTGAATGTAGAATTTGTAAAATGTGGTTCCACCGTTGTAGTAAATGTAGAATTTCTGAAGTATGGTTCTACTGTAGAGGTAGATACCATAACTGTATTATTACGATCATGAATGTATGGTTTGAAGGCATCAGAAACCTGGAAAGTAATGTTCAAATCCAGTCTAAGTGAAAATTGCAGAACATTCAAATAAATATGTTATTCCTTTGTTATTATTTATAATACTTTGTCGCTGTCTCCTGCATTTGATTTACAAAGAGAAACATATCTGTGGTATACATCTACTTTGTTCACTTTTCTATACAATAAACCTATATCATGTGATCAACATTCTTTCAAAATGGGTAGGTTTAAGGAATTCAGCACTTACCACACCAATCAAATATGGACTTCCTGCATCACCAAGAGCATGTGAGAAGAGGATCTGGAATGCTTCTGCTGATGAACGCCTTGTAGGAATCACGATATACTGAAAGAAATTCAAGTGTACTATCAACTGCTCATATATTTTGGAAAATGTAAAATACACACACACACACACACACACACACACGTGAATATGGCGACGGGAATGAATAAAGGCAACAAGTATGAATTATGTACATGTGTATATATGTATATATCTTTTAATTCTCTTTTTAATTTTCCAAAAGAAGGAACAGAAGAGGGGGCCAGGTGAGGATATTCCCTCAAAGGTCCGGTCCTCTGTTCTTGGCACTACCTCGCTAACGCAGGAAATGGCAAATAGTATGAAAGAAAGAAAAAGACGTTGAAATGTATAAGTATGTATATGTGCATGTGTGGACGGGTATGTATATACATGTGTATGTGGGTGGGTTGGACCATTCTTTCATTTGTTTCCTTTCACTACCTCGCTAACGCGGGAAACAGCTACAAAGTAAAATAAATAAATACTTATTAATACTTATGAATGCCAAAAGGCAGGGATAGCAAAGAGAACTCACCATGTGAAATATATGTATGAAGAACGAGTTGTATGAGTTATGTGTTATCAAGTGCTATGAATGAGAAGGAGACTGCATAATACATCTGTGGACTGGAAGCCAGCAGCCCAATTGTGGGTGAGGCATAATAAGAGACAGCTACCTGGGCCAAATGAATGACAAGTGACAGTCATGAAAGAGCTGCTTCACTGTGCAGGCATCTTTAATCCTTCCAGAGTACAAGAGTGAGAGAGAGAGACTGCCCACAAGTGCTTACAAGATTTTGCAAAATGGCAGAACCAGCACAGAGCAATCACCACATAAGCATATTGTGTCAATACTTTTATTATCTACTGGTTCATGTGGAATTTTCTAATCATCTACCCATTCTTGTATAACAGATTTCACTATCCACTCTTTGTTTATTAACACATTATCAACGTAGACAACATACACAAATTTAGGGCATTTAATAACATATAATGTTCAAGAGATTGGACCTTCCCTTCCCATACTGTACAAACAGGGAATCACATTTAGCAGCTAAGGACTGGATGTGTGTACATGAAGCCATTGTTTTGTTCTTTCCTCATGATACCTCATGGAAATGGGAAAGGCAATAACGTATGAACAAAAATTCAGTTTGTTGCTAGTTTGCTACTAACGATTCAGCTACTGCCCATTATAAATATTTCTAACATAAAGAGGATTTAGAGCTTAAAATCCCGTCAGAAACTAATGGGATTCATAATCTGTAAGGAAAGACTTTTAATAAAGAGGAAGACATTCATGTGGATTAAAAATCTTTTACATCTATTGGATACAAAAAGGGATGCATTAGCTTGTAGAAAACTATGCCAATGTAAGGCAAGACTAGTGTATTCAATTCAACTCATCAACTCAAATGATGACCAACAGTTTTCAAATGAAAAATTTTGACCCAAAAAGCAATGAATTTAGTGTCAATCCTCTCTATCCTATAGTTTTGGTGCAAAAGAGGAGAAAAAGATAAAAAAACATTCCAGCATCTGAGCAACATTGACTGAACCATGTAGCAAGCTACATAATACATTAATAATTTACACTGTAGTAAGTAAAGTTTGAATAATTCTCATGCATTCTGGGCAAAATAAAATAATTTTCTTTTAAATACTTACCCATATCTTGTAATCTTATCCCTGGGGAAAGGGAAGAAAGAATATTTCCCACGTATTCCCTGCATGTCATTAAAGGTGACTAAAAGGGGAGGGATTGGGGGTGGCTAGAAATCCTCCCCTCTCGTTTTTAATTTTCCAAAAGAGGGAACAGAGAAGGGGGCCAAGTGAGGATATTCCCTCTTAACGCTACCTTGCTTACATGGGAAATGGCAAGTATGTATGAAGAAAAAAAAAAAATCTTGTATGGTGGGAGTTACCACAGAATTCCCTGATTTCATTCTTGTCATGTACATAATATTACAGGATGCAATTCATAGTTTATTAATTGTAATTCATAATCATCAAGGGGCAAAAAAGAATCCCATGGGGGTATACTATCCAGACTGTCACAGCACAACATGTCTAATGATCTTTTTTATTATATTTATTCATTTATTATACTTTTTCGCTGTCTCCTGCATTAGCAAGGTAGCACAAGGAAACAGACAAAAGAACGATCTTTTTTATGGAATAACATATACTGCGGCTTTCTTGCCATTACACTAGCAAATGAATCGGCTAGTATCATCTTATAAGCCTCTAAAAAACCATATGCATTGCTTAATGTCCTGCCCAGTCAAATACAAGGGAAAAAAAGACTAAAGAGCTCATTAATTTACAAAGCTTTAGTTACTACGATATAAGCCTCAACCTAATCATGTATATTTTAAATCTGACCCGAGTTATGGCATATGGAAAAATGAGTTTTCCCCAATCAACCCCTAACATCCCATTAAGTTATCCTTTCCAACCTTCAAAATCTTATTTTTTTTAGTTGTTTAAAAAATGTTTTTAACCTCATAATCTCGTGGATACATCTATACTAATGAAAAGAGTCACTTCAGAAGTAAATTTTCATCCACTACTTTCACTGTGATAATGTATGGTATTTTTGCAGGTGTTTCCGTACACTGGGATAAAAAGTGATAGAAAGGCTCTAAGTTTATTTGTACATTGCACTGAAAAGTGTTAGAAGGGCTCGAAGTTTATCTTACCTATGCCAATCTACTGATTGATAATTATCACCCTGTTGTATCTAAAATAAATATTTTCTTGTTATAATCAATGTTATTCGTTGAAAATTTTTTCAAGAAAGCATAACTATAAATGGTTGAAAAAATACCAGCCACAACACTTGGATGCATAGTTGTCAAGGTCAAGTGGGTGCTGTCAATACTGCCTTAACTTTTGCTGCCTCACACTGCTCAAATGTCAATGCTAAAAAGAGTCAGTGTCTATAAAGTCACTTTTCAAACAATCTGAAGACAGATCATTATTGTCAACTCACTTGGAATCTTCAGACAGGTCCACTAAATCAAGATAAAAGCTGCTTAATTTTCTTCCTTGAAAACTCATACAAATGTGCTCTCGCGGGCACTGCTAGAGAATGACTTACTGTGGGGAAAACTTACCACACACTGCCACTTCAGCCATCACTTAGGCTTAGTACAGGGCTTTGAGAGTAAGGCATGAAATGAGGAACATTAGGTGGTAGCATAGGGTACAAGTAACAGGTTGGAACATTAGGTAGATGAAATCAGTAGGAACATTAGGCAGGAGCCTATGAAAACACTATGATAAGAGTTGCCCTCTGCTAGTGGCCTGTCAAGAGTGAGGTACAAAAGTTTAAAAAGCAACACTGGAATTAACTGGTTATGGAGACTTTTGCAGTGGCCACCCCCTTGAGGGAGTTCCCAAAGGGAACAGGTATCAGAGGTATAGATGTAAAGATAGCATCAAACTCAATGTAAAAATATCTATCTATAAGCATCACCCAGCTTGCATCAATGTCCATCAAGAGATGTTAAGGGGCTAATATGTAAATTCAAAGCAACTACTTACTGCAAAATCTAATTGATTTTTCATGTCCACAATGGATACATACAGCATCATCATTCAGTTTCATGTATGACTCTATGAACTATCATAGTAACAAGATTGTGTCTAAAGGAAGTCACATAGACAGACAGATGCAGACGTGTCATGTCCCATATTAATTATGTGTTGTAACTGAACATCAATTTTTATTCCAAGTCTTTCTGAACTGTTTTAAACTACAAGCAGGTTGATGCAAATTATAGTCAATATAACTGGCAAGCACTTCACATGATAGCTGTGGTAGTATGATAGTATATAATCTCCATTTTATTACAGCTCAATCAATTTCATTAAAATATAAAAAAAAAATACAGCTAGTATATCTAAAGCTTGCTGTCAAGCACAGAAAAAGAAAAATCCTTACTTACACGTTGCTGCTTCAGATCTTATCAAGTAAACTCACCTGCAATTTTTTCAATGTTGCAGGTGTGAAGTGGTGTGATGGAGCACGGTTATGGACAAAGACCACATGAGGGAAATACTGCTGCGTGTCTTCACTTGCAGTAGGTGCTGCGGGATTAGATGATGAAGAGGATGATGGTGTTGAGGACGAAGATGGTTTCATCATCTCACAGGTTTGAAGGAGACGGATAAGGTTGGGGTCAGCAGCACTGTCTTGAACCAGCATAACCACATGTGCAATACTCATTACTAATGTAAGCACCTGCAATGACTCTACCTCCATGAGGTTCTCTGTGGAACTGAAAGAAAACACAAAATGGGTTAAGCAGTGTCAAATACAGAAGGTGAGAGATACGAACCCTTTGTCTGTTACTGGGAAATACTCTAAAATAGATGGAAAAGTCAGATGACTAAAAAAAATTAACTACATACACGTATAAGTATGCAAATAAATGCACTGAAAAATAAGAAAATGTTTTGAAAGGATGTGGACGGCATGATAAGAGCAGCAAGACCAAAATGGAAAAAAGGATGGGGCCAAGCAAGGATGCTTCCTTTATGACTCAGTAATCTGTTCCTGAAGTTACCCCACTCATGCAGACAAAGAAAATCCTCATTCAATCACATCTACACTATTTAGTGTCAAGTATAATGCACCATCATGTATAATGTATGTTATCCAATAATACTCATTGTCTCCTAAAACCACTCATCTATGTATACAATAAAACTTCTTATCTGAAATGCATGGGAAAATTGGCCTTTTTCAGATAAAAAATCTGTTATTTCAAGTTGTTTTTCAAACATATCAAATAATTCAGAAACTGCCCAGATAATGTAGCTGCGCTTAGCCATTTCAGAAAAGTAAAGAATGGCTAGACAAGTATACTCAACGTTGGAAGCTATAAAATGTGAAGGTAATAGGAGAATCTGCCAGTGCTGACCATGAAGCTGAAGCTGATGCACACATTCCATTTTTCTCTGTAAGTTCATTGGTCTGCTACATACAATTTCTCTTTGTGCGAGGTTTTCACAGAACATAACACTCGCATAAATTATCTAATATATTTAAAACAAACTCAAACAACTGAAAAATTCTGTCATTCAAAATGGCTGATTCCCCAAGCATTTTGGATAATAAGAGAGGCTTTACAGTACACCAGGCCACTAGGTACCCCTTGCCCCATAATAATACCCTCAACTGACAAATCACTCCCTCTTGCATTGAAATCTCTCACTAAGAGGACTCGTTCCAATGTATCAAAATTGCTGAAGAACTCTCAACTCCACCAGAAAAACTCCTTTCTCTTCCTCACTTCTTGAGCTGCCAGGTACACTGGCAATGAGAATTACCCAGAATTAGTCAAGGTCTACTTTCATTTCTATCTACACCAGACTTGAACCCACTTCCCTAAACTTTTCAAACATTCTTTTAGTTCCTTCATATCAGAAATGTCACACCTTCCTTTGCTCTTGTTCTCACTATAACCCATACTTTACCTCTTGTACATTACCAAACCATTTTTCTCCTTTTCCCTTCATCTTAACTCCCCTCACAGCCAAAACTATCCATGTACCCATTCTACAGCAATATTTTTCCCTTCCTTTCACTCTGGTTACATCCACATATATACAGACCATCATATTTCCTGTCCTGTGGTCCCAACCAGTAAATATAAAATAGCTTAGTTTCCTGAGAACTGCAGAAGCCCCATACAAGTGCATCCCGGGGCAGGTTAGTAAGAATGTCTTTACCCTCCTGCTCAGGATCCCCTTCTATGAAGCTCTCATACTGCTAAGGATGCAAGCCGCATCACCAGGAGGGATCACAGGTCAAAATGTAATGATTATCTCGTGGGTGTACATATGTGTGTGTGTGAACTGAGGTGCAAATATTCAGTGGAGAAGTTGCATCTTATGCACGAGGAGTCTTGTGATCGGCTGAATCAGTGTTTGTGGTGCTGGCGAGATGGGTTGGTGTCCACAAGGTGTACAGGAAGGTAACTCATACACAAGAAACTAACGATGTCAAGGACGTGAATTCAGGGAAAAGAAAGAATATATACCAAATCTTTATGATTTAGATGAGAGAATTAGCGCTGTTGTATGCAAGATAGAAAGATACGTGGATTACAAGTACCTACACTGCCAAAAATCATCAAACATTGACCACACAGGAACTTAATACAAAAGCAGTTTTTCAGGGAGAGGACTCCTTCAATGGCTAGGACGTTACCTAAGTGGATTAGAACAGAAGACGCATTAACTGAATATCTGTTCTGGTTCACGGCAATTACTTCAAAGATCATGTATTATCATATGGGTTAAGAACTGGCATTCAGCAAAGCTTGGTCCTAGAACCCATGCTATTTCTTGATCTATCAAACGACTTGCCAATAAGACTGAATTCGTGTTTGAATATGCTTGCGGATGATGCTAATGTCATGAGAGAAGTAAAGAATGATAAAGATTAAATCAACTTACCAAGGGGTCCTAGACAAACTCCAAATCTGATCTGATACACCAGTTTGATGACGCTGACAGTGAACACTTCTT
>JAUUDZ010442866.1:0-24542 GCA_032361705.1 Panulirus versicolor
GTGGAAGAGTTCCATCTTTGATGTCCTTATTGTCTCAGCTGATAAGAATAAACAGGTCTTTGGTATTCTTTACTCTCGTCGGCGGAGACGTGATAAATGGCCTCGTTATAGACTTGTTATTACTGGCTCTGCACGGTACAATACCCATCCCTTGCCGTGAGAACTGAGGAGAGCCAAGGAGACGTCGAAATTTCGCACAGCGACGTGCGGTTACGTACTGGAGGACATGTCCTGGAACAAATCCACGAGAGTAGGTTTATGGAGCAAGTAGCAGTACCTCACAAAGTTAGAGAAAAACTCAGAACTTTACACTAACGTTCAAAGAAGAGAGGAGAATGCTCGAAGAACGCAAGTACAAAGATTGTAGACGCGAGGACAAGACTTTTACAACTTAATAGCAAGAACAAAGATCGAAAAGCGAGGCTTCATTAATGTGAGATTAGAAATTGAAAAATTATAATTGCATTTTGGAAAAAAAAAGTGATATCATTAAGGGAAGCTCCTAAAACACTTCGATTTCCAGCTCTTTATGTCTGGAAGGCGTTGCTGGATCAGCAATGATTCCTACAAAATATTTGTATTCAGAAGTTAGATTCACAGGGTACATAAAGAGCACTATACAATACCTTCAGAAATTATTGAACTTTTACCAGAATCAAGATGTATATGTGATTTGAGAGGAACTGAGTGTAAACAAATGGAAGATTGTTGAATTTTTTTGCCTGTTTCTCAAGTAATGACTTCAAAATAAAAAGACGTAAAACATCAATGAACGCAGAAACCTTGAGGGTAATTGAAAGTAACAGAGAACTGAGAAGTTATAAATATGAATATTAAAGCGTTTGGATAAGCATTAATAAGCATTAATAGAGGAGGGTGGAGATAGTCTTTTAAGGAAATGATTCATACAAAACCTGTTTTCTCGTTTATTTACTTGAACTCATTAGCACCTAAAGGAAATCGCCAAGAAACGTTCACTGCTATAACCTACCACTTCTACATTCTCTGAGTCCACAATGAAAACGGCAAGAAAAAAATATCGATGAAATTTATTTAAAGAGGCACACGTGAGGTAAGAGAAGGTCATTCAGGAGGGTAAAATTCGTTTAACAGAGTATGTGAGGAGAAACACGACGACTTTCGAATAATAAGCCACTGCCGTTCTCAGAAAACTATAAAGAATTTCGTTGCCCATGCGGAAAATAACAAGAAACTCCAACCATTCCAGAGTGAATGCAATACACGAGTACCTCCTACCTCTGGACTGTCGTGTTGACTTCGGAGTGAGACGCATCATTACTACACCCTCGATAAACCCTTATTCACATCATCCTCGACGAATGTACCTTTACTTCAACCTTGAAAAACTCATCGTGACTTCACATTTGACAAACGAATCATCATTGTACCCTCGATAGCATTGCCCTTTGACCCAACCCTTCAGGTATCAGGTCAAAGGCCATCTCATCCGAACCTTAATCTTTATGACATGCTTGACATCAATGAGGGATCATATCAAAGGGTCTCATTTTCACATCCTCCACACCACTAGCCTTTGACCTGAGCCTTGAGGGTCGGATCAAATACATCTTGACCACACCCTTAACAACACTAGCTTAAAGAAAAAGAAGAAAGAAAAGAAACTGAAAAAGAACATCACATATCTTTCCTACGGAGGAATACAACAGTTAGGGGAAGCCCCTACATGAGGCAAGAACGTTTGTGGTAAACGTGTGAGTATATAGATTGTCTAGAGTAATGCTATCGTTACATGTATAGTCTGCTGGCTGATGCACCATAACTTCCAACTAGAAAGTGGATCATATACTTAGCGTGAGTAAGGTCTTTTTAACAATAATAATGTTCAACTTTAATACTTTAACTGAAATTGCTTCATGATTCTTCAGGAAGCCACAAGTAAACCTCAAGAAAATGAATATATGACTCGTGGCTTACTTAGAGGAGGAAGACTTTCACCCGTGAGCATTTGACCAGAGCAAAGTTCGTATGCTTAAGATGATTTCAAAGTGTAGGAGAGATACTAGAAATTTGCTCTAAGCAGTTTGTTCATGTTGAAACACACTGTACGGTAATTACCAGTCATATCAAAATTCATGATATTTATGTGTAACTCGAGCGATTTATAAATGCAGATTATTTGCAACTCGAATCAAAAGACCGTAAAAAAGAAAATTTGGAGTTACGCATGAGCTTTGCTCCTGGTCTTGTTGTCGTTAGACGTATTCTGTTGTGAATCGGACTGTAAACTGTCTCCTCTTGTGAACGAACTATAAATAAGCACAAGTGCCCTTCTTCTACCGCTTGGTATAACGTAATGACCCTTGAACACGATGATATGACGAACAAGCATGACGATAGGACCCACTTCATTACGAGGAACTGACATGACACGGTCACATTCTAGTCAAACGCCACGCCGTCATGTTCAACCGTCGAGGTGTCATTCCCAAGTGTCATAATGTGGTCATCAGTCGCATCATTGTATCCAGTAGGTTATATTGTGTAAGAATTCAAAGACATTAGTTACATTCCGGGGAGTCATATGTATAATTAGGCTGTAGATTCGGACGCATACCCCCACCGACCCCACACCACTGATTGTGGCCCCTAGCGGTGAAGGCAGGAAGCGATGTTTCATCTTAACCATGGAATTACTGTCGCCAGTATCAGCAGTGACTTAAGTAATGTGTAATGATAAAAGATTGAAAAGATATATTTATAGAATATGGCATCACTTGAAGTAGGTGTAATATTGACAAATTACTTTGTAATGTTAAGGTATATTGAAATATAAGGAGAATTCTCTAAGAATCATTTTACTTGTGTTCGACAAGCAACAGGATTTCGTAACCAAGTATGCTATGACAGTTGTATTATATGGAAAGAGGTTAGTAAAAGTTATTTGCTATTCTTGCCTTTATCACCGTAATAAACATGATTGCTAATAATATGATTATTATAGAGTGAAATGGCCAACGGTTTCGCATTCTTGTTCCCATACGTTTTCCTTTTCCTTTATAGTTAACTGATACTGGAAATTAACACTTTCGGTTGTCAATTTGGTTAGGATTTTATATTATGTGGAATGGTTTCTGGGGTACACTTAATGGTTGCCGCAACTCCATACCATTTTATGCACTTTGCATTTTGTTCTTGGGCATACTTGTAAACCCATTCCTGTTGCTTGTCAAATGCCTATGAAGTAATTACCACGTATTTTTGTTTGTCTTTTCAAGTAAATATGGAGATGGCGTACTAAGTCCTGGGATGACAAGGTGTTCCAAGCGTTTATAATTCCCAGATTACGTACGTCGTCTCTGATGACGGCGGTAGAAAACTCTGGCTAAGGTGATAATTTGACTTCTCAACGATAGTTGGAACCACAGTCTGTGGTGGGTATGGGAGACTAAGCGTCCGACTATAGCGCATGACTGTATAAGTTAACAATTGACTGGCCAAGCACGCTTGAGGTTAGCTCTTGATTGATTGATATTTCATATTAGTTTTGCGTGTTGTCGAGGACCTCGGTAGAATAAGTGAGAAAGGCATAGCTTAAGCCTAGCTTAACACATGTTCAGTATGTGTGAACACTTGCCTATATTCATTGAACTAGATTAGTACGAATGGTGTGGTATTATATTCATGATACATTTGCAATGATCTTCGTGTGCTGGAATTCTGATGCAGGAAATTTTCTCTTAGACATATGTCTTGTGGAAATTTGATATCAGTTTTTTAGTCCTTCATTGACATAAGAAGTGGAGAGAAAATTATCTGGATCAATCTTAGGCTAACTGAGTGGCTGGCGTTAAAACTGTTTAGTGTGAGGTGATCTCGTGTAACGCACCTACATGCCTTGAATACAGATTGCCTTCAGGTCACCAGGCCTAGCCGCTGGAAGCACACCGCTAGGTTACAATGCCATCTGCCATCACTTACTTTTCCTTCGATGTAAGATCAAATCGGTTTAGTTTCCCGATCCACTGATGGTCCACTAAAGACGAAGATCCGTTAGAGTCGCCTTTCCTTCCGAGTTCATAGTAATGAACTGTTGTAAAGATCTGAAGATTGTTCCCTAGTACAATATGAACGATTGACGGCAAGATTTACCTATACCAAATGAGACACTATCATTTGTATTTCATCTTAGACTATCTGTGATCAGAAAGAATTAAACTGGCACATTATAAACCTCTAAACCCAATTCTTTGATCTAATGCTCTCCTTGGGGTGTTCATTATATGTTTGTCCGTTTATCTTTTCCGTTTTTTCTAGGATCTCGGTAACCATTGAATTTTCTACCTGCGTCTGTCATCCCATTTGTCATAGGTAAATAAGATTCAGAATCTTTGCAACTAACGTAGGGATTAGTTTTGCAGAACGAGTGTACCAATCCTGGCACCCTCGGTGTGGCAGAAGTCAGGGACGTCTGCTTTCCAAAGTTATCATGCAAGAAAGATTCAAGCAACAACAGATTATTAAATTTATGGGAAGATGCGAAGGCCTTGAGTATGGCATAAGTTATGTAGATAGCTGAGGACGCGCAGGCAATACAAAACTTAACACAACTGCAGTACAATGGAGAGAAAGTATGAATTATTTAGCTGCTGTGATAGAGACCTAGTTAGGTTGTAGATTATTAGCTCAAGGCCATGAGATAAAGATTTATCTAAACACGTGTCTCGATCCTGGCTAAAGGGAAGGTTTCGATGTGACTGGCTGTGATGTACGTGTGTAAATTCAGTCTTCATTTAATGTAGCAAGTATTTGTCTATGTGTCTGTGGAGGAAGCGTATCTGGGTGTCTTGGGAGGTTGCAGTGTTTTTAGACTGATGCGAGAGAAATGCATCTGTGTGTGGCAGCGTAGATTCTCCCATCTCCCACTCCCTCCCACCACCACTAAATCCTAACCTAACCTTACTGTATTATAAATTTTCGCTAAAGCATACAAAGCGGACTTGCCATTAAGGGATGGAAGGGTACTATGGTAAGAAAAAAAAAAATCCTCGGATCATATCTTGCACAGGACACTGTAGGATCCATTCATATTAAACTCTCTCGACGTTTCCATACCGTATTTATGTTTTTGTGTTATAGCGTCACATGGACCGTATGGTACAGTTTTATTATAACACTGGTGAAGACTTCCAAAAGTGATCTCAGTCCTTTGCAGATCTTTCTGCATTATCATGTTACACACACTGTCTACAACTCACATTATTACGGAAAACGACGTCGTACCAACATTGGCATCTAACACTAGCAGGTTGCTGGTTACTTACATAGTAAATATCATGGTTAGGGTTTTATAAGCTCCTGTGTCGCAAGTCATTCTTTATTACAGTATCAAATGCCTGATTCTCGGGATATCCAGACGGTGGTACATTCTCTGTTCATATCGATGTTACATGTATCGAAGTATTATTGTCATACAAATATTGATGGCTTAAATGATTCATAATACTTCATGTAGTAACACAGGCATTATAGGTAATGTTATATTCATTTCTATAGGATTGGTTAATGTATAGTTTTTCAGATCCTGCTGTTTCTATTTTAACAAGTAGTTTTTTTTTCTTTTTTTTTACAGCGGGGTACAGTCATTGATGTGCTGTCACTAAGGGTGCTGCAGTGTTGCAGACACTGATACATTACAATTATTTAGATGTTTAACTTTTGTCTGTACTGGCTTGTCAAAGTTAGTTATGAATTACCGAGTGACTGTTACTGCTGCGTCACAGTTTCTACATAAAGAATATAAAAGACTGCTTACAAAAACAGACCATTGCGTCGTTCTGTGGCAACATGTGATGGTTGAAGAGATTGGAAACAGAGGAAAAATAATTGGAAACTTTTTCTACGGAGATGCTTACAGTCAGTCGTATACTTTGAAGCTAGATAACTGTTGAGTTTTTAAACGTGTATATGACTTTACTTTCAGTGATTCGAATTGTTAATCATTCCATATATTAAGAGCCCGATTGATAAAAAAAAATTATTTGCCTCAAGTATAACGTTTGCTTATTTGGCTTTATATCACTAGAGCCTTTTTCCTCTATTATGTATTGCAGATCAACAGAATTCATACTTTAGGATTTCTTCCTGTTTTTACTGCTGCTGTGTATAACTTTGCACTTATCGATGATAAAATGATTTGTCACCTATGGCCCTAGCCTAACAGTTTATTTATGTCAGCTTGCAAATTTAGACGATGAATTTCTGCTGTAGCTTTATTTTCCAGCTTACTATCTTCTGCTATTTTTTAATTCTTACTGAACAGACCCTTATATTCTCACTAATATACATCAGAAACAATACTGGTCCCAAGACAGATCCTTGAGGTACGCCACTTGTTACGTCCAACCATTCTAAAGTTTGACTGTTAATCACTAATCTTTGTTTACAGCCTGCCAACTACTTTTCTGCTTATCGAAGTACAGCATCATCTGTGCACTGTGTAATAGCTTGTGGTTGTAATGTTTTATACGGTAGTTAATATCATACTCTCCTGAAATCTGAATAGGTGACATCAACCGTATCAATTTTATCACGATATATACATTTCTGCAAATTTACATAATTTCCCGTCATACCGATTGCTTTTGTCCTTGAGCTTCGTCTATGCTGTTTTCTTGGACCACAGACAGTTCTTTGGTTCACTCTTCCCCCATTTTAATTTAGTCCTGGGAAATGGCCTTCAGCCATGTATTTGCATATATTATTGCTACTTTGAATGTTTCATCAGTTTTTTCCACGCCATTTCATTTGAAATTTTAATCCAGATTATCCTGCCAAGAGTAATGCGTAGATCATTGGAATCTTCACGTCTGAAATGTGGCATCATTGCGCAACTGTAATATTGATTAGCATTACAAGCAGAATGTAAAGTTACGTGTAATTTGTCTGTGATCATTTGTACCAGACATTTCTCTAGCTACGCCATTATCGACAATATACTCGGTTGTATGTCGAAGTAACTCTTATTCATATCATGACAACGTTTTCAACCAATTGCATCAAAATACTATCATTAAAATCTACACTGAGTCCAGGCGCAGAGCCACAGGAAAGGGGTGCTTCTTACTCTGATATTCGTGTCTTGAGACCTAACCATTATGATCGAATCGTGTTACTGCTTCTTGGTCAAAATGTCTTTCAACTACTGTTAGTGTCTGGGTGAGAGGTCTGTAATTTAATTCTACTGTCATTGGTTTGTTTTATGAAGCTATCTTTTACGTGCAAAAGTATTAATTCGATATTATGAATAACCGTAACATTTTTCATTACAGCATTAAGGAAAGCTGTAACTAGAAGCCACCGCCCCCTATTTCGTTTCTTCTGTCATGTTAACTAGGATGTAGCCAGTTCTCTATGATACCAGTTATACCATAGTTTCTGCTACTACAATTGTCTATGCCTCCGAACATTTGTATTGCATACTTACATGAAATACTGTAATAAATGACTGAGAGTTGTCAGGAAAATGACTGAGAGTTGTCAGGAGAAATACTTACGAGAGGGGGACGTGCTTACGTTATCTCATAAACATGCATGAGTAGACTCACTGAGGGGTCTGCCAAGACGGACAACATCCACATCTCTCAGGGGTAGCCATTCCTTCACAGGCTGCACGAAAGATTTTAATGCTGCCACAACATATGTACTTAACTCCCTTTTTTGAAGAAAGGTTGATTCGTTGATGATTACGATTGAACGCCAATATCTTAGATATGTCACAGCTACAGATGTGATGTTGGGTTACAGACACTGATGTCTCGTAGTTACCACTGAATTGCTGTGTTACAGACACTAATGTATTGCAGTTACTGGCATACTTCTGTGTTACAAGATCGGGTGTGTCACAGTGGCCCAAAGGTTACTGAGCTGTACGTAATTGTACAGTGCTATGTTACAAGTCCCTAGGTGTTACAGTTGCTGATGTATAGCTTTGTTACAAGTACTGGTGGGTCGCAGTTACAAATGCATTGCATTGTTACAGATAATGGTGTGTTTTAAGCTCTGGTTAGTTAGAATTGTCACAAGTATTGGCACGTCATAGCTTTTAATGATGTACTGTTGTGGTATAGCTACTAAAGACCTGCAGTGATGAAAAACTAGTTGATATTTCAGAAAACGTCTCGGGAGAAATCCAAAGTTCATGTGTGTCTTTAAAGACGAAACTTGTTAAAAATTAGGCAAGTTTACAGTGAAGCTTTGATTAATTATCAGATCTCTGAGGACGCAAGTAGGATGGATAGGATATTACTGGACATTTATTTAAATGATCGGTGAAAAGGCTACAGCTCAGAGGGTATGAGAAATAATATATGAAAAAGGTAGGATGGGATTATAGATGATTAAGATGTTGGAGAAGAGGAATTGAGAAATACAGTGAATTAAAGAGCTGGGAGATAAGAAGTCTGAGAAAAGAATAAGACGAAGATAAAAGAAAAAGAAATTGCAGACGAGCCCTCAAGGTAGTTCCCTGCTCGGCAGGGCTGCTGGAGATTTCGACGCTGTAGTGAGATGTAATCCAATTTAGCATCACTGACGGATACTCCATCTTTACAGTTTACTGGTTAAGAAGGACGATGCTAAAGTACAAAACAAAAGAAAATGGAAGAGATTATAAGATGAAGATCATAGACAATAATGAATAAGATTACCCTTGGACCAGTTGGCAGCGTTGTCCTAATCCATAATGTTTTTCAACAGCAGATGGTTGGGCAGCTGGTGCCAGGGGTACACATCCTGGTGGTGACAGGTTGTGGTGACGAGAAATGTTTGCGTTGTGTATCATGTGTTGGTGTTTCTCCTTTGTATTTCCTCAGTTCATTTTTTTCATATTCTTAGTTTGTATCATCTTTCCTATTTTCATGATCTTTTCATATTTTTTCTTTTGTTTACCTTCCTTTTAATGTTCGTCCTCTCTTCTTTTTCCTTGTTTTTAATCTTTTTTTTTTCAATTTCTTTCTCTTCCCCTTTACCATCACCGTTGTCAGGCAGTAGATGGTAAAGTTGGCGCATGCGTCAGTGATGATACCTTGGATTACATGTTACAAGAGCATCAAGTCTCCAGCCATTGTGCCGCGCGACCAACTACCTCGGGAATTCGACTGCAGTTTCTTCTCTTTCATCTTCTTTTTCATTCTACTCCCCCGTCTATTCTTCTATTTATCAGTTATTCTATTTCTTAATCTGCTTCCAACTCTTTTCCTTGACTTCTTTTTTTCTTTTACATCAATCCATCCCGCCTCTTCAACTTTCTCTCTCTCAGACTGTGAACTCCAGCCATTTTAGCGATCATTTGTTATCATTATTACTGCGGCAGCCAGTATCCTCCATTTACTCCCACACTAAGGCCAACCCCCCCCCCGTCTCTCTCTCTCTCTCTCTCTCTCTCTCTCTCTCTCTCTCTCTCTCTCTCTCCTTGGGTTTTGACGTATGATTGTGGTCAGATCGGTGGCATTTTCACCTCCAGAAAAGCCATCGGGACTTCGCCTTAATGACAATTGTTTTTCATTATGAAAACACTAGCTAGAAGATAACAAACACTCAGCCTTACACAATGGGTGTGGTTCTAAGTGGTCGTAACACTTGTCTGTAAATTCTCTTATATACTAGAACTCAAAATACTCGGAGTTTCGATATTCTAGCATCCTCGTTATCAAGGTAATCTTAACATTAATGCCCAGTGTTATATCATTGTATGCTTTGCCTTTTAAACGACAGTAGGTTTTAGTATTATAGATCTGATCTGAATTAGTCGCCGAAGCTTAGTGCAATGTGTAAAACCTTTATATATATTGCCATCAGTCGGTTTCCAAGATGTAAGCTCTAAACATGGTTTCATTTGAGAAACTAATGCGTTAATAGCGAATATACATACGTTATGGTATGTCTTTAGTTGTAGTTGGTCAAAACTTTTCGTGGTGGTTCTTGTTTATGCAACAGGTATTAGGGAATGTGTTCAGCGTCTCTGTAATTCTCTGTACTTGTCGGAAGTGACCACTAAAGATTTCGTGGAGAGGTGTTGACTGGCTTGTATTTGCTCGTACAAGGGATCCAGTGATACCTTATGAGAAATGCTGCTTAACTTGCATTTGGTGTCCATTACAAAACTTAGGGAGACATGTTGATGAAGTTTGATTTATCTGAAAGTAGAAATTTCAAAATATTGCTTAACCTTTTACTTGTAATGGCATGTACTGGAAACTTTATTGGTGCATATAGATCAATTTGTTTTCATTGAAAATTTCTTGGGAGCAATATATTTCAGCTTTGTATTCTCTAGGGTTAGAATTCCTTTTTTTAAAGTATGTCTCTTGTCTTGCTGTCCCATGTAACGCATGGAGCATATTTCTTATACCAAAGGTCTATATGACTGATGATTACGAGAGACGATGAGGAAGGCAGCTCACTGGCCTTCATATGACGCCTGCGTGATACCAGTGCGTAGTGAACTTTCAGAAATAAGATATTGGAATAGTGGAGGAGCATCACGAAGGGGGGGGGAGACGAGAGATAAAGTTTGTTAGAGTGTGATAGCAAGGTTGGAGGAGCCAGTTCTCACCTGCATAGCAACCTATCTCCTGACGACAGGTGATAATTGCAACCTCATGGTCGTTCTATCTGACAGGTCGGGAGGTACTGCTATGTATGTTGAACTCTATTGATTTGTGAAGATGCTCGACCCATGACCAGAATAACATTGACATTTTTCTGTATCATTCATGGAGTCTTAAGAACCAGTAATTACTTCTTCACTCAAGATTACATCTAGGCTTGAACCAGTAATTACTTCTTCACTCAAGATTACATCTAGACTTGAACCAGTAATTACTTCTTCACTCAAGATTACATCTAGACTTGCAAAGATATTTTTCCCTGAACAGACTCTGGGTATCCCTGCCGACTTACCTTTTGAGTCTCCATGGCAGAGCACCTTACGTCTACCTCATCTTCAGTGGTACACTCACAACACTGACTGTCATCATTGTCTCTGTACCACTTTGAACCGAGTCCACTGAAGTTTGATTCTTGAGTCTTAGATTATATATAGTTTGTTTACCTTAGATATTAGATTATAGGTGGTCAGTACATAGAACACATTTCCTCAGCCTCTGCTGGTTCCCAGTGATAATGACGTACACGCAGTTGTCATTATTACGTTTGCTATGTAATTGCTCTCAGGTTACATACCAGTTAGTTACTTTGGTTCCTCATGATACAAACATTTTTCACTGTCACTTACGACGTTCACTCCTACAATCATGACAGAAGTCACACACTGTTTTTGGCGTTTCCCAGCCTCACTAGGTGCTAGGATTCACACCAACGCACTAGATGGCACCACACCCACAAATACCAATCACAATATTTAGATAAAAGCTTCTCCGTGGGATCCAGAAATGGAGTAAATGTCACTTAGACACAGCGGCTGGAGACTTCAACACCTCCGTGGGGTGTGATCCAATTCCCTTCATTTGATGGTTACATTATTTTCACTTAACCGGCTGAGATACTCATGACTGAAGTGTCCATTAGGGTGGGTGTTCAGCATTCGTCTTGACGCACTCTACAGTATGACTGACTCATATCCCACCATACGAATTCATCACGTGTAATCATGACTTGTCATAGGATTGCAATTATCAGAAGCACTATCACCGAGCCAGTGGGGAGTAAGGACAGCCCCTCCCCGGAGTCTCCAGGTAAGTGATAAGGGGAGGTGTGGACACGTTCACGAGGCTCGGGCCCGGACCAGGTACTGCGGAGGGAAGTCCAATACGGCAGCACGTGTAGTTAGCTCAGTCACGAGAGCCGTGCGCTGCAGACCCCTGGCGGTGCGTCCTGCGCGCACACCTCCCTCTGTACTAATGTCCCACGCCGCCCTCTTCTCTGCCTGTCTTCGCCTCTTCTCCTCTGCTGCTATCGCTACTAGGTTTCAAACGTCTTCTGGAGGAGAGGTTGAGATATTGATAATGATAATCCAATCAATTCCAGTCCCTATGCCTCCCAAAATGACGAGGCGTCCGCCATTGGCTGTGTCACTTGTGACGTCATAATTCTGGCGCCCGCTATTGGACGGAAGAACGAGTGACAATGTCCCGGCGCGCTGATTGGACGACCCTGAGAAAAGAAGCTCAGGGGCGCGAAACTGTGTGATTAGATGATACAGCAAAATGCGGATCATAGGCACTCTTGCCGCAGCCGCCGTGTTACCCACACCGGTTGCGGTGCCTCCTTCCGCGCTTGGTACTTGAGCCAAAGCATCAGACATACGCAGCTTATGAGATAACAGTCTGCGGTTTCTGTTTTCCCCTGAAGAATGACATATAAAAAAAAGAAATCTATCTCGATATTTCACGGTGCTGACGTTAGGAAGTGACCCCGAGTCACCGTGATAGAAAACCGATCTAAAGTTACACACCACATACTGAAGCAAAGTGTCAATAAACAGAACACATTATATTTCACAACTCCACCTTTGTATTTACGACAATCATAACTCTGCCATGTTTATGGTAAATCGTTCGTCGTTTCCCTAAATATATCGTTACAACTGGCTCATAGAGACACCCTTATCGTACTACTGCGATAATTCTATGGATTAAGATCACCAGATATGAACGTCAAGTGCGTGAAGGAGGCTGGAATTCACCTCACTCTGCTAACGCATTCTCCTCATGATGTGGTTTTATCCTGTGATCGACTCGTGTTGTGAGGGAGTCCTGGAGATGCTGCCCGTGCTGTGAGTGCGTCCTGGAGGTGCTGCCCGTGTTGTGAGTGTGTCCTCGAGGTGCTGCCCGTGTTGAGAGTGCGTCCTGGAGGTGCTGCCCATGTTGTGAGGTCGTCCTCGAGGTGCTGCCCGCGTTGAGAGCGTGTCATGGAGACGAGACATGTTAGCATGTGGTGTAGGACTGCATGGGCCTTAATGTCAGGAGGCTGTGTCGTGTACGTGTTGTGCATGGTGTTGAGTGTGTCCTGGAGATACAACCTGAGTTTTCAGTGTTCCAGGTGTGCGACCTGTGTTGGGAGTCTGTCGTATAGTACAGTGAATGACTTGGAGATTGGGGTCCGTGTTGTGTGTGTTGTACATCGTCGTCTCTCCTGGTTGTTACCGATAGTACTTGTGTTATCATCTCTCCTGGTGTTACGTTCCTGCTGTCGTCGTTAGTGTGTGCTCCTGGTGCTGTTGTGTCGTGTCGTGAGAACATCTGTTGTCGTTAGTATTGTTGTCTGTTGAGACAGTGTTGAGAGCACTAAGTGTATTGCTCTTATGACCAGGGTCAAATAGTCTTTTGCGTTTCTGCTGACCTCGAATGAAAAATTGTTTCGCTTTCGAGAGTGAAAATATGTATTAGTATTCGATGTAAGAACACCATATAGGAAGCACTGTATTTATTCTTTTTCTTTATCATACGTTTGGTAATACCTTCCTGCATTGTCACAAGATCAGATAACAAAACCCAGCAGCAGAAAAATTCTTGACCTTCATTTCCCTTGCCACTGTAAGTGGTTGAGAACCACAACGACCTCAGCATTTCCTTATCCAACTTGTGACATCTCAGTGGGAAGTGCTCAGCTCTGGGCCAGCACCTGCCACCCTCTCCAAGGTGGTCTGCTCCATTGCTAGAGTCCCACCACCTGCTCCCTGGCCTCTTCCCGGCACTTCTTCCTCCTGGCACCAAAATGATTTCATTCTTACGTGTCTGGTCCAACAACAGTATCATTCTTACGTGTCTAGCCCCTGTGTAAGACCATTCCTTGGCCCCAGTGCTAGGTCATTTTACTTGCTGGGTTATGAAATTAGGTCATTTAAATTATCTTGTCCTACGTGAAGCATTTCTTTTCGTATGCAATGCTACATTAAGGCCACTTTTG
This sequence comes from Panulirus versicolor, assembly GCA_032361705.1. Taxonomy (NCBI): domain Eukaryota; kingdom Metazoa; phylum Arthropoda; class Malacostraca; order Decapoda; family Palinuridae; genus Panulirus; species Panulirus versicolor. Next base: position 13,909 of record JAUUDZ010442866.1, read on the forward strand.
TCTTCCCTGAAATTAGATCTTTTCTTCGTTTTCAAAAATAATGTCTTTTTAGGCGTCAGTTCCCATTATCTATGGATAAAGCAAGAATATTTTTGATGGGTTCCGAATTTTTCTGATGACCGCTTTTTCTTCTTTTTTACCTAATTCTTTCCTCGGTGAAGCGAATGTGTATCTGTTTTTGTCTGTTCTTTTCCTGGCGCTACCTCGCTGACGCAGGGGGTGGCGATGCTGTTACTGGACGCCACCATCATGTGCTCACATCGTCATTGGACGGAAAAGAGTACAGTTTCGCCGAGGAACTTTTCGCTTCTGAGTAAGTCTGTCATTTCCCTGCTACTGCGTGTAGCATAGCCTGGTGCCCCCAGGATACCCTAGGGGGTTGTGTGACGATAACATACATTCATGTATCTTCAGGCGTTTGTGGTGCCTTCTAAGTAGGTCTCAGGAGATTAGGAAATCAGTTACGAATTAAACATAGTAAACATACTATTTATACTCCGATATGGTACAAAATCCTGATTTAGTTGCTCCATGTTTTTTATATCGTGTTTACTTTTAGGCATAAAAGTCATAGTGCCATATGCGAATATGGGCTCTGAGACACTTACCTTACCAGTCAAAAAGGATCACGTAGATTAGTCTTATTTCTCTCTGTTACAATGTTTCTGTAACCTTGAATGCTACATGCTCTTCCCGGCGGTCATGTGTTCAACGCTGCTTATCTTACCTCATTTTTTCCTCTGATTAAATAAGAAATCATATTATCATCTCTCAGTGATCAGATTATTCTTGATTGCAATGACAGAGGAGGAAAAGAGTTTCCTCGAAATGCTGCACCGAACTCGACAGAATAAAGAATGAAGAGGAAAACTCTGGTTGATTTTATGTTCTCCATGAAATTATGAACAGAACTTTCATGATTCTTGGTCTCACGTAATGAGGGAAGAGTTCACTTGGTCCAAGTCTATTGTTAACTACAGGAAAGTAATGAAGAGACGTCATGGGACTTAGTCCGATAAGCGTCGTACACCTCAAGCAACATAAGCTGATACTAACTCCTCCACTTAGACAGACTCAAAGAACCTACTTGTTCAGTACAACTTCGGACCTTCCAACCGGCAGCAAAGGTGTTCAGTTCTAGTTTCACAAGCCTCTCCCTAGACGGGCAAATCTTCCTACTCACAATTCTGTTAGAGAAATTTAGCTCTTTTAAACCACAGGATTGCAGCGTTGTTATCTCAAAGATGAACAGAAGAGTCACATTAAAGTGTGAAGTCTTTACAGGACGCTACCAGGAGTGTTCATTTTCAGCCTTCATTTGCATCATCACCACGCACTACACTATCGCCATTCATCTTCATTTCTGTAGCAGATCCTAAAGAAGAAAAATAATAGGAAGAATGCCAGAATTTAATGTAATTGTGTTCTGATTACATTTACTGAAATGATTCAGAAATACGTAGACAAACATATATCGACCGTTCGAACGGTAAAGCTGGATACATTGCTTTAGAACCTGAGGAAAATCCAAACGTCGTATTTGTTGTCACATGTGCGTCCCTATCCCTTAAAACATTCTGCTGTTTACTGTAACCTTAGTTCCTCGCTTTCAACGCCCATCAAAACCAGACAGTAACTGAACTTCCGTATCATCCTCTGTCTCCGCAACTGATCCAGTGTCGATGCATATACCTATCATGCACTACCAAATAACGATCCTCAATGGACAGTGTTCTTGAACCATGTGCTAAGAAAATGGTCCTTACACAACAACTGTTCTTCATGAGAATCGCAGTCCACAATGGCACACATCGTCCATCAGCTGCTTAGCCTCAGACACAAGCACCTGAGCCAGCACACCATCGTGACCTTGGCTGTGTTAACACAGTGGTTACATTGCTAAAAGATAATCCGTTATGGAAAATATGAGCCGTGTGTTCACCTAACCGAGAGGCCATCCTCACCTTCTTATGATTTGGCCTATATGACCGTGTGCTCTAAGGACAGAGTGACCAAACACCACATGTCGGGTCGTATTTCTTACACAAATATTATTACCTGGAGAAATAATTTGCGAGTGGAAATGACTAATTAACAGTCACATAAGATTCCTGATTTCTTTTTCCATGAAGTCACAGGTTCTGATGTTTAGACATTATTTTTGTGGTGCAAGTAAGACTTACACACACACACACACACACACATTCCAATGAGAACATCAAACACAAACAGTGTTAGGTATTTATGAACACTTGTACACGTTCAGACTGTGGTTTTGCTGCTCTGCTTGGTCAGGCTGTTGAAGACTGAGGCCTGCAGCTCTTATGTAACCGTTAGAGTTGGTGGATCTGTCGACCTTATGGTCAGGTATGGAGGCAAGTATCTGCGACTGAAAAGTCCCCCTTAGCAAGGCTTAGGAACCCTTGGAAAGTTCCTGGGTAACACCAGGACTCTCGCATAAAGTTCGTCTAGGGGCATTAGTATATATAGAATGACATACACACTCAACATACATAATATGTTCATGTTAGTTGTTTGAAGCATTTAACTCTTACCTTGAAAAAAGACAGTGATAAGTATTTACTCTGAAAACTTAGAGTGAGCCAACCTCATCATTAGCATCGTTATTACTGACGGAAACTCCTTTAGTACCAAAGTCTGAGGGTTTATGTATATGTAAACACATAACAAGCAGTTGTCTTGCTGACCCAGACAATAATACTTGACCAGAAGCCTCTTAAACAATCCTTCATTTTGTGTGTTATAGTTAATTCACGCTGGCTCGCGGAACGGTAATCATTAACTAAAGAACTTCATTCATTTCGTCTATAGTTGACTGATGTTGATATATTTCCTTTTCTGCGTTATTGAGGTCATTTGTGTCACTACACAGCTGTTTCCAACACACCTAGAGACAGTTAGACGTTTTACATCATGTCACAGTAAGAGAGAACAGCTGCTGGAAGTCTTGAGAGATATCCAGACATTAAAAGAAAATTATTATCCTCTCCCAGTGACAGCTGAGTCTGACACAAGATACAGCTGATCCTCTCACGTCACAGCATCGGAGTGTTTGGGCTCTCCCTGCAGTGAAAGCATATTCACTGTAATATCGTTGTCATCATTATCATGGTTTTATTATTACTATTATAATTATTATTAGTAGTAGTTAGTGGTGGTGGTGGTAGTAGTAGTAGAAGTAGTATTACTACAACAATTACGATTTCCATGGTCGTTATCGTCATCATTATTGCTATTATTGTCAATAAAAGCTAAGACAAACCACATCACTAATGCACCGAGACAGGGCCTTAATTCCACTCTAACCACTTCCTACTGGCGATAGTGGGGTTGAGGAGGGGAGGAACCTAACCCAAACCCTCGCTTCCTATGCTCCCCTGACACCCTCCCTTGGTGTAAGTCTCGTGGTCACAGGTCTTATAACTAATTTAAGAGACAAGGGGAAAAGAGAAGTCGGGACGAAGGAAAAACCTGAATTCGGTAGTGTTTTGTTTATTCATGGGTTCTTTGGAAATTAGGTGTTAATTTTTTCCACGTGGCTGGTGAGCTATTTACTTTATAAGGTAATCTTTTGATTTTAAAACATTCATTCGATAAATTATGTCTAGTTGTACATTTGGTTAAAAAAGAATTAGTGGAAGATGAGGAAAGAACACATTGTTATAACCCATTAAAGTACATGAATAAGGGGAGTCGTGAGATAAGACATATTGGTTTCCAATGTGTTTGCGTTAAGGCATTTTATGTGCAGAATTACCCATGAAAATGTCTCTGCATTTAAAAGTCTGGTATATGTTTCCTATTCACACTGCGTGTGATTATCTATGCGCACGAAACGGGAGGGAGTTCTACATTTGTCACGCCCATCTCCTGAACTTTATCTGTTACAAGACTTAATATTCTTTTTATATACTGTCAGCATTCACAATCTTAGCACTCAAATTTTTCCCTTCATCCACTCCTCATATGCTATAAAAGTACTTTTTTTTATCTTTCCTAACAACGTTCTTGATTTCATGGTTTTTCTGTCTTTGCATCTTTCAAATAACTGTTCACTGTTGAAAAAAATATTTAAAGGGTATGATCAAGTCAACCCTTAGTTTCTATCTTCTATTACCTGTAACCTCTTTAAAGGGTATGATCAAGTCAACCCTTAGTTTCTATCTTCTATTACCTGTAACCTCTCACTGTGGCTTAGCTTTCTTAATTGTTGTACCATCTCTGTCGCCTTCCTCTGGACTTTCTTGTATTGGTTCTTTACACTGAAGTGCGGTGTTCGTTTCGGCTTGCTGTATGCTGTGAACAGTTGGCTGAATATTTCCTTATCCATTTGACTGCATACGATTATAACGTTTACCTGGTAAGTTTTGTCCCTTTCACGGTTTTGCTTAGGGTGGGGCTGTGTCGACTTTCAAGTCCCTCTGAAACAGATTCGTGCACCTTTCTGATAGCTACTATCTATATCTGGGCCTTCCCTCATTGTGACCCATCATCATTAGTTTGGATTAGTTCAAGGTTGAATTTCATAAGCCAAGTATCAGACCGACCAGTCTTGGAGTTTGTCTAGTTCCCCTTGTGAATTGATGCAACCCCCATCACTCTTTACTTCCCTCACTGCCTTCGCATCATCCACCACCATATTTAGGTATGGGATCACTCCTGGTTAGTCATTCCCACGCAGATGTACGACCAGTGGTCCCATGATCCAAGTCCGGGGGATCGCCACTGGTGAACCCATATCGAGAAGGCTCCTCTAACATGCGAGCTTTTCTTCCCTTCCACGAACGTAATTTTGTGTGTGATACTAGTCTGGCCCCTCGTCCTCGTCCAAGGTGAAGATTCGGCTTCTTTGCCAGTTTTCTGTGTGGTACAGAGTAAGGTTTGTTGAGTGTGTGTGTGTGTGTGTGTGTGTGTGTTTCCGTAATCCGTAGTACGGTGTCTGTGTCAGTTAACAGTAGAGTGCGAGTGGACGTGTGTATGTGTGTATATGCGCTCATGGTGTGGTAAAGTTGATTATGAATAAACCTAGTCAGCTTAAGCGAGTTATCTATGCGTCAACACGACCGTATATGATTAATGCCACACCAGCTCACTATTTGAATTAAAAAAAAAAAAGGTAGCATTGTTGCCAGACGTATAACTTTTATAACTGTCTGAGAATAATATATGGTTTTGACCAACGTTACCAAGTATGCAAGCATTACCAGTGGTGCCATGTGATTATTACCACCGGTGCCAAATATTCATGCATGACGCATGCTGCTGTATGACTATGTAGTCATAACATAGCATTGGTGTTACCATGAGTGTAACCATGGCTACCGTTACCAGGTATCAGAAATGTGCTTTTCTTCATGGTTACGGTTGACCCTCACTATGTAACATATTGTGATAGACGTATTTACAAAAGCCATACGTGGACAGTTTTCGGGGAAGCTGTAAATAACGCGAGTGAACGATAATAAACAAATGATTTTGAGACCGCACATCTGTGAGGAGTGGTGGTCGGACGAGTGTGGAGCGAGCGGACGGCCCCAGGTGGTAAGGTAGGCACTAACTGGTGTCTGCGCAGAGATGGGCGAGGGTCGGGAGTGGATGATCACTATATGAAAATGGGCGTTACTCTGAAACTCGTTGTGCGAGTCCTGAGGGTGAGACGTAGGTACAGAAGTGGACGTGAGCAGAGGAGAAAGTATGGGTTTAGATATAGTGGGCGTGATTGTAGTTATGGTAGGGAGATTCGGTATGGATAAACATGTAGAGAAGCCGTGTTGTTGTGGGTAGGAATCTGGGCTCAGTATGAAAGTGCACAGTAGAATGTTCAGCGTGAGAGTGAACATGAAAGTTAAAGTTCTGCAGAGATACAAAACATGAATGATTATGCTCTTTAGATCGTCATTTTAAATCACTTTAAAGCGAGTCTTTCGGTTGAACATTGATGTCATTGGCGACTGAAATTCGTTTGAAATCCACAGATGAAAATATATAGCGTGTTAATGATACTTCCTGAACATCTGTCGTCACTGCCCAAGAGCATTATGACTTGTATCATCGTCAGAACAATGTCACGATTGACTTGTGTTCATGTTGAAGTTGTGTGTGTCTCATCCAGAGTACAGGTTATACACTGATCTCTTAGGTCGCGCTAAGTTGATGCCTCCTCGGGCAAAGGAGAGAAAACACATTCATCGCTGAGAATGTCGGACTACTCACAACATGACGACCTCTTCATGGAGGACCAAGTTAACCAGGTTACAGTAATATCACTGTGGTGTGAGTACTGTTAAAGTGTGGTTAGTGAATTAACAGTTAATGGAGAGGCAAATGGTGAGAAGCTCCCCATTGTCTCTCATAGTCTTGAGGTGAATGAATGAATAAATGTATATACAAGTAAATGTATATATATATATATATATGTATATATATATATATATATATACATATATATATATTATACACGACTATTCGCCCATCCCCGTTTAAAGCATTGTTAAACTCGTACAAACCGAACTGCTCCAAGAGGCACCAAACAACTGCCTTCCCAACCCAATATTTAACAGTTTCACGACATAAACGACACCAGGCGGCCCCCCAGGCATGTACAAGTTATCCTATATTGCCTGCCTCCTGGACAAGTAAGTTATCCACTTACTTTCTGAATATCTTTTTCAGTATTTTAGAAACCAAGTTCGTTATAGACTGTTCTATAGTTCAGCGCTAATTTGCGGTCTTCTTTCTTAAAGGGGGAAGTGAATTCCTGCTTCGCAGTACCACACCGCCAGTACGGATGATGTCGCCACCAGCCTCAGCTCAGGGAGAACACCTGGGCATCACGTAAAGTTTTAGTGTAAGGGAAGGAGGAGACCTCCCCATAATGTATTCCCAGCAGAAGCAAGATTAAATAGAGCGCCATCATCCATAGTGAAGGTGAGTCCGAACAACGCAGGATGGAGGTGCACTCCATTACAACTCACTCACGCGATGAATATGATCGGGTAAACCTGTCTCACAAGGTAAGATCTGCACCGCACAGCTGTAGCGTCATCATCACCGGGGGTTGGGTAAAGTCTGCTACATATACAGAGGTATTCATCAGAGCTTGATGACCTGTTATACGGTCACGCTAGGTCCCGTTCTCGACAGGGATGAGTCAAACGTTTGATAGAAGTCCTCGAGTCCCATGATACTGCATTATTCAAGAATTCATTGCATGTATTTCGATGATGAAGATAATATGCTGAGGTTGCTCTTACATTCTGGTCGACATTTCCAATCGCGGGTGCTGAAATTATCCTACTTTATCTTCCTGTGTGATGAAATGTTTTCAGTACTTGTTTTTTCCTGTTATAAATTCTTAGATTTATCGAAAGAGTTCGTTCGTTTTTATGTTGAAGTTTCCGATGTTTTTTTCTGTGTGGGAAAGATATGAGCTAGTGACGCCGACCAGACCACAGCCACATTTTAAGTAAGACTTTATTCACACAAGCCACCAGCCAGGGACCTTCACACGGGTGATCATCTGTGCTGGACATTATCGACTGAGGTTGACATATATTTTTTTTTATCTACTCGTCAACATAGCCAGATGTCCCTGGATGATCCCGATCTAGTCTCAAATTCAGGGAGTTGACCCGACTCGAGGATATCAGTTCCAAGGGATATACTAAGCAAGCCTGGTGACGACATGAAGACCCGACCATCGTTAAGATTACCATGTAGGAAGTTGCAGCCACGCCTCTAAGGTCGCCAAGCACCGTGGGAGGAGACTTGACCAGACGACAATAATGAAATATTACCAAATGGATGAAAAAATTGGCAATTTAAACCAGTTGCGAAAAAAAGACTTACGAATAATGAAACCAAGGAATGAAAAAAACGTTTAGAATGGTAAGAGAACCACCAAACTGTCGTCACGTATGAAACACGAACAAGCAAACAACAGAGACAGCGTCGTGTGGAGGCTACGTCACTAACGTTCCCACTATGTGTGATCATCAAGCAACCGTGGCTCCCAAAGGGCTGTCTGTATACTGTGTGTGTCCCAAGACAAGTGAGGGAACAAGAGACATTTTTGTCATCAGAAAACTAACCTAAAAAGGGATTCAAACGACAGTCGTTTGATCCCAGGGATAACACAGTCGAAGTACATGATGATCGTGACATTAACATGTTCGGCAAGATGTATGTAATCCGAGAACAAGAGTTGCTGATACACCACACGCGCTGGCTTCATCGTATGTTAGGCTCTTCCCAGGAGGAATTATCAAGAAAACATCAGTTTCAAACTGAAACTTCTCTTTTTCCAGACTATCACTTGTTATGGAAACTATCATGTAGTATCAATACAGTAATGGCTCAAATGGCTCTTATATAATCTGTTGTTTAGAATTAAGTTCGTCTCGCTGTTTTTATGCAGAAAATTTGTGTTCCACTGTATAAGCAAAACGTATAAAGCCATGTCTAAAAGCACTTAAGAAACATTTTCTGAATGCGTACCTGGCGTGTCCTGTGTTCTGGGTGCGTTAGTAACTCCCTGGTTGCATTAGTAGCTTGCCCTGCTTGCGTTAGTAGAGTCTCCCGTGTGCACTAGTAGTGTGTCCTGGGTGCGTTAGTAGCGTGTCCCATACAGAACACCATCTCTGCCACCTGTGAAGAACAAGAATTCTGCCTTCATTTCCTCGATTATGTTAAGTCAACGACACGAGAGGATGAAAAAGAGGAAGAAAGATAGATGATTGCGTGGTGAGAAGAATATTGAAGGGGTTAAGACCTGACATGACCCTGGGGCATCCAGTTGCAGGTAATGACAATATTTGCCATACAATAAAGTACTGATATATGACAGCCAGCATGACTGGAGCCTGGCTGGAGACGCAGGCTCAGCAACATCGCCCGAAATGTAGTCTCGCTGATTACACTTAATCACACGCCAAGCTGACTCTACGATGGTTTGAGAGAGAGAGAGAGAGAGAGAGAGAGAGAGAATTTCACTGCTTGTTTATGAATCACAGGCAACTCCAGCCCTGTATTACTTAGCCAGTTCCAGCATTTACCACATTACCTTCCTTGTAGTTTGTTCAAGTGCCTAAAGTAGAGATTAAACATAAGTAAATTTACATGTAGTAACGTATGCAAGAATTTATGATTTGTTCGTGCCGTTAACCATGTTATTAAGGTGATAACATCACAGAATACTAAGATGAATCGTAAATGAAGGTCTACGGATTTTTTTAAAGATTTAGTATGTATCGTTGTTCATATCTTATAATGTATTGCTTACCACGATAGAAAAGAATATATTCATTGCAAGAAAAACTTTTTTCCCGTAAGATGAGAATATACAGTGTGTTCTCGAAAGGTCTCGTAAATATTCCTCTTGCGCTAATGAATCTCGACTTTCCATCTTGATGGTACAGTAAGAAAGTCGGGAGTTCTATTCACACGTGAGGTCACGACCCAGCCTTCTCCTGCTGCCCCCAGGAACCCCACAATAGCCACTCAACCGTGTGGTGATGAGAAGTCTGGTCGTATGCACGGAAGTATGTGACAGATATTTTCCAAGAGCCAAATCCGTCTACACGTCAGTGAAGTTTGTGGTCACGCACCTTACCCAGGTCCCGTTCCCTGCTGGGAAAGTGGACACAACTCCAGACCGAATCTGGTGATTCCAGGGAGGCCATATAAGAATGTCAGATTTTTTTTTTCTTTTTTTTTTTTAGATTTGTTCATATTGACTTACGTACACATAATCTCTCTCTCTTTCTTTCTTTCTTTCTTTCTTTCTTTCTTTCTTTTTCATTCTTTCTTTTTCTTTTTCTTTCTTTCTTTTTCTTTCTTTCTTTCTTTTTCTTTCTTTTTCTTTCTTTCTTTCTTTCTTTCTTTCTTTCTTTCTCGTCACGGGATTGTTGGGATTGGTGTTCCCATCAGGACTAAGCAACACTTCCGGTACAAACATGGCTTCATGTGTTCCACAACTACACCAACCGTAAGACCTGTTGGTCGGTAAAACTGGAAGAAAATGTCTCCGCCCGCAGAATGTCTCCTTCATGAAGCTTAAGCAAATCAGTGTGCTAGACACGAGTTGCAAGACGGAGCTATGGCTGGTTCCCAGGGATGAGGAGGTCCTGTTGTCTATAACATTCTTTTCTTCAGTATGATAGAGTTAACACAAAGGCAAGAGGCAGGACGTAAATGGTTCTGATGAGGTTATCGTTCCCCACACACGCGCACACACGCACACCCTGGGTGTGTCTGTACGATGAATTATTGTTGTTGAAAAAGAATCAGAATTGTGCACCATCCCCACGGAAACCTGGACCAAGGAGCAGTTCTTGTTCACTCGTGTGTAGAGAGATGGTGACAGTATTGTCTGGATGGGAATGTTCGTGTGAGCTTTCGTCCGCTTCTTCCCAGAATTCCTGCGTCGAAGGCTATGATAGTGATAGAAAACGAACGAATGGTTGCGTCGTCTGGCTCCTGTGACCTTATTCTTTTTTCTTTTCTTCCCCCTCCGTTATGTATGTCTCTCTCTCTCTCTCTCTCTCTCTCTCTCTCTCTCTCTCTCTCTCTCTCTCTCTCTCTCTCTCTCCCTGCGTCGCAATATTACACACCGT
>JAUUDZ010442867.1:0-13033 GCA_032361705.1 Panulirus versicolor
GAGGTACAGCAGAATACAACCTGAAGGTGGAGCAGAGGACAACCTGGAGGTATAGCAGAAGACAACCTGGAGGTGCAAGAGAAGACAACCTGAAGGCATAACAGAGGACAACTTGGAAGTACAACAGATGATAACCTGAAGGTACTGCAGAGAAAACCTGGAGGTCCAGTAGAAAAAAACCTGGAGGTACAGTAGAATACAACCTCAAGGGGCAGCTGAGGATAACCTCGAGGTACAGCGGAGGAAAACGTGGAGGTACAGCAGAATACAACGTGGAGGTACAGCAGAAGACAACCTGAAGGTCGAGCAGAGGACAACCTGGAAGTATAGCAGAAGACAACCTGGAGGTGCAGAAGGCAACCTGAAAGTGCAGGAGAAGTCAACCTGAACATGGAGTAGAAGACAACCTAAAGGTATAGTAGAAGACAACCTGAAGGTGCAGCAAATGACAACCTGAAGATGGAGAAGAAGACAACACAAAGGTATAGCAGAAGACAACCTAAAGGTACAGCAGAAGACAACCCGGTGGTAAAGCAGAGAACCTGGAGGTACAGCAGAAGAAAACCTGAAAGTGCAGCGCAAGACAACCAAGATTTGCAGCAGAATAAAATCTGGAGGTACAGGAGAATACAACTTGCAAATGCAGCAGAAGACAACCTGAAGGTGGAGCATAGGACAACCTGAAGGTACAAAAGAAAATAACTGGAGGGAAAGCAGAAGTCAACCTGGAGGTATAGCAGAAGACAACCTGGAGCTACAGAAGAATACAGCCTGTAAGTGCAGCAGAAGACAACCTGGAGGTACAGCAGAGGCCAAGTTGGAAGTACAGCAGAGGACAAACTGGAGGTATAGCAGAGGACAACCTGAAGGTCCAGTAGAAGAAAACCTGGAGGTGCAATATAATACAACCTGGAAGTACAGCAGAAGACCACCTAGAGATACAGTAGAGGACAACCTGGAGGTAGAGTAGCAGAAAACCTGGAGGAGGAGGAAACACCTTGGATGTGCAGCAAAAGACAACCTGGAGGTACTGTAGAGGGCAACCTGGAGGTCCAGTAGAAGAAAACTTGGAGGTGCAACATAATACAACCTAGAGATGCAGCAGAAGACAACCTGAAGGTACAGCAGCAGAAAAACTGGAGGAGGAGGAAACAGCTTGGAGATGCAGCAGAAGACAACGTGGAGGTGAAGGAAACAATATACAGGTGCGGCAGAATTCAGCCTAAAGTTATAGCACAAGACAATCTTAAGGTACAGCAGAAGAGAACCTGAAGGTATAGCAGTAGAAAACCTGGATGAGGAGGAAACAGCTTGGAGGTGCAGCAGAAAACAACATGAAGGTATAGTAAAAGACAACCTGGAGGTATAGCAGAACAACCTGGAGGTCCAGCAGAAGACAACCTGGCGGTGTAGCAGAAAATAACCAGAAAATGGAGCAGAAGAAAACCTGGATGTATAAGAAAAGACAACCTGGAGGTGTAGCAGAGGACAACCTGGAGGAGAAGCAGAAGGCAACCTGAAAGTGCAGCAGAAGACAACCTGGAGGTGCAGCAGAAAACAACCTGAAGGTTCAGAAAAGGACAACCGGGAGGGTGCTTATAAGACAACCTGGAGGTACAGCAGAAGACAAACTGGAGGTACAGCAAATGACAATCAGGAGGTGCAGAAGAACACAACGTTGAGGTGCAGCAGAAGAAGACCTGGAGGTACAGCAGAATACAACCTGTAGGTGCAGCAGAAGACAACCTGAATGTAGAACTGAGGACAACCTTGAGGTGCAGCAGAAGATAACCTGGAGGTGCAGCAGAAGAAAACCTGAAGGTGCAGCAGAAGACAACCTGGAGGTACAGTAGAAGAGAACCTGGATGGTTCATCAGAAAAAATCCTGAAGATACAGCAAAATACAATATGGAAGTGTAGAAGAAGACTACATAGAGGTGCAGCAGAAAACAACCTGGAGGTACAGCAAAATACAATCAGGTGGTGCAGAAGTTAACCTGAAGGCGCAGCAGAAGAAAACCTGGAGGTAAAGCAGAATACAAACTGTAAGTGCAGCAGAAGACAACCTGAAGTTGGAAAAGATCACAACCTGGAGGTACAGAAGGCAACCTGGAGATGCAGCAGAAAACAACCTGGAGGTACAGCAGAACACAACCTGGAGGTGCAGCAGAATATAAACTGTAAGTGCAGCAAAAGACAACTTAGAGGTATAGCAGATGACAGCTTGGAATTACAGCAGATGATAATCTGAAAGTACTGCAGAGGACAACCTGGAAGTCCAGTAGAAAAAAAATACCTGGAGGTACAGTAGAATACAACCTGAAGGTGCAACAGAAGATGGCCTCGAGGTACAGCGGAAGACAACCTGGAGGTACATCATAATACATAGTGGAGATACATCAGAATACAACGTTGAGGTACAGCAGAAGACAACCCAAAGGCGGAGCAGAAGACAACCTGGAAGTATAGCAGACGCCAACCTGGAGGTGCAGGGAAAGACAACCTGAAGGTGCAGCAAGAGACAACCTGTAGATAGAACAGAAGACAACCTAAAGGTATAGTAGAAGACAACCAGAAGGTACAGCAGAGGACAACATGAAAGTCCAGTAGAAAAAAAGCCTGGAGGTACAGCAGAATATAATCTGAAGGTGCAACAGAAGATAACCTCGAGGTGCAGCGTAGGACAACCTGGAGGTACAGCATAATACAAAGTGGAGATTCAGCAGAATGCAACGTGGAGGTACAGCAGAAGACAACCTGAAGGTGGAGCAGAGGACAACCTGAAGGTGGAGCAGAGAACACCCTGGAGGTATAGCAGAGGACAACCTGGAGTTGCAGGAGAGGACAACCTGAAGGTATAGCAGAGGAGAACTTGGAAGTATAGCAGATGATATCCTGAAGGTACAGCAGAGGACAACCTGGAGTTCCAGTAGAAAAAAAAACCTGGAGGGACAGCAGAATACAACGTGGAGATACAGCAGAATACAACGTGGAGGTACAGCAGAAGACAACCTGAAGGTGGAACAGAGGACAACCTAAAGGTATAGCAGAAGACGACCTGGAGGTGCGGAAAAGACAACCTGAAGGTGCAGCAGAAGACAACCTAAAGATATAGCAGAAGACAATCTGAAGGTACAGCAGAAGACAACCTGGTGGTAAAGCAGACAACCTGGAAGTACAGCATAAGACAACCTGAAGGTGCAGCACAAGATAACCTGGAGGAGCAGCCGAAGAAAACCTGAAGGTGCAGCAGAAGACAACCTGGAGGTACAGCAGATAAGCTGTAAGTGCAGCAGAGGACAACCTGGGGGCACAGAAGAAGACAACCTGAAGGTAAAGCAGAAGACTTCCTGGAGGTACAGCAGAAGACATCCTGGAGTTATAGCAGAATAGAACCTGTAAGTGCAGCAGAAGACATCTTGGAGGTACAGTAGAGAACAACCTGGAGGTCTAGCAGAAGACAAACTGGTGGTACAGATTAGGACAACCTTGGAGTACAGCAAAATACAAAAGAGGAGGTACAGCAGAAGACAACCTGAACGTGCAGCAGAGAACAACCTGGAGGTGCAAGAGAAGACTTGAAGGTGCAGCAGAAGACAACTTGAGGATGGAGCAGAAGGCAACCTAAAGGTATAGGAGAAGACAACCCGATAGTAAAACAGAAGACAACCTGAAGGTACAGCAGCAGAAAACCTGGAGGAGGAGGAAACAGCTTGGAGATGCAGCTCAAGACAACCTGGAGGTGCAGCCGAAGACAACCTGGAGGTGCAGCAAAAGACTACCTGGAGGTATAACAGAACAACCTGGAGGTCCAGTAGAACATAACATGGCGGTGCAGAATAAGATAACATGAAGTTCAGCAGAGGACAACCTGGAGGTACAGCAGAATACAAACTGTAAGTGCAGCAGAAGATAACCTGAAGGTGGAACAGATGACAACCTGGAGGTATAGAAGAAGAAAACCTGGAGATGCAGCAGAAGACAACCTGGAGGTACAGCATAAGACAACCTGGAAGTAGAGCAGAATACAAACTGTAAGTGCAGCTGTAGACAACCGGGAGGTAGAGCAAAGGACAACTTGGAATTACAGCAGATGATAACCTGAAGGTACAGCAGAGGACAACTTGGAGGTCAGGTAGAAAAAAGCCTGGAGGTACAGCAGAATACAACGTGAAGGTGCAACCTTTACCTTCAGGACAACCTGAAGGTAAAGCAGAGTACAAAGTGGAGATACAGAAGGATACAACGTGGAGGTATAACAGAAGACAACCTGAAGGTGGAGCAGAGGACAACCTGGAGGTATAGCAGAGGACAACCTGGAGGTCCAGTAGAAAAAAACCTGAGGTACAGCAGAATACAACCTGAAGGTGAAGCAGTAGATAACCTCGAGGTACAACGGAAGACAACCTGGAGGTACAGCAGAATACAACGTAAAGATGCAGCAGAATACAACTTGGAAGTACAGTAGAAGACAACCTGAAGGTGCAGAAGACAACCTGTACGTACAGCAGAAGAAAACCTGGAGGTTCACCAGAAAACAACCTGAAGGTGCAAGAGAAGTCAACCTGGAGGTGCAGCAGAAGACAACCTGAAGGTGGAGCAGAGGACATCCTTGAGGTACATAAGAAGGCAACTTGGAGGTAAAGCATAATAAAACCTGTAAGTCCAGCAGAAGACAACCTGAAGGTGGAGCAGAGGACGACCTGGAGATACAGAAGAAGACAACCTGGAGTTGCTGCAGAAGACAACGTGGAAGTACAGCAGAAGACAACCTAAAGGTACAGTAGAATACCAACTGTAAGTTCAGTAGAAGTCAACCTGGAGGTATAGCAGAGAACAACTGGTAATTACCTATCCTAACCTAACCTAAAAGTACAACAGAGGACAACCTGGAAGTCGAGTAAAAAAAAAAACAAAAAACCTGGAGGTACAGCAGAATACAACCTGAAAGTGCAACAGAAGATAACCTCGAGGTACAGTGGAGGACAACCTGGAGGTAAAGCAGAATACAAAGTGGAGATACAGCAGAATACAACATGGAGGTACAAGAGAAGACAACCTGAAGGTGGAGGAGAGGACAACCTAGAGGTATAGCGGAGGACAACCTGGAGGTGTAGGAGAAGAGAACCTGAATGTATAGCAGAGGAAAACTTGGAAGTGCAGCAGATGATAACCTGAATGTACAGCAGAGGACAACCCTGAGGTCCAGTAGAAAAAAAAAACCTGGAGGTACAGCAGAATACAACCTGAAGGTGCAGCAGAAGATAACCTCGAGGTACAATGGAGGACAACCTAGAGGTACAGCAGAATAAAACTTGGATATACAGCAGAATACAACGTGGAGGTACAGTAGAAGACAACCTGAAAATGGAGCAGAAGACAACCAGAAGGTGCAGCAGAAGACAACGTGAAGATGGAGCAGAAGACAACCTAAAGGTATAGCAGAAGACAAATTGAAGGTACAGCAGAAGTCAACCTGGAGGTAAAGGAGACACCCTGGAGGTTCAGCACAAAACAAGCTGAAGGTGCAGCACAAGACAACCTGGAGGTGCAGCAGAAGAAAACCTGGAAGCACAGCAGAAGATAACCTGGAAGTCCAGCAGATAACAACCTCTAAGTGCTGCAGAAGACAACCTGAAGGTGGAGCAGAGGGCAACCTTGAGGCACAGAAGAAGACAACCTGAAGGTAAAGCAGAAGACAACCTGGAGGTACAGCAGAAGGTAACCTGGAGTTACAGCAGAATACAACCTGTAAGTAAAGCAGAAGATAACTTGGAAGTATAGTAAATGACAATCAGGAGTTGCACCAGACTACAAAATGGAGGTGCAGCAGAAGACAACCTGGTGATACAGCTTAGAACAACCTTGAGGTACAACAGAATACAAAGGTGGATGTACAGCAAAAGACAACCTGAAGGTGGGGCAGAGGACAACCTGGAGATGCAAGAGAAGAAGACTTGAAGGTGGAGCAAAAGACAACTTCAAGATGGAGCAGAAGGCAAGCTAAAGGTATAAGAGAAGACAGCCCGAAGGTACAGCTGAAGACAACCTGGAGGTAAAGCTGAAGGCAACCTGAAGCTACAGCAGGAGAAAACCTGGTGGTGGAGGAAATAGCTTCGAGGTGCAGAAGACAATCTGGAGATGCAGCAGAAGACAACCTGGCAGTGCAGCAAAAGACTACCTGGAGGCATAGCAGAACAACCTGGAAGTCCAGGAGAACACAACCTGGGAGTGCAGAATAAGATAACATGAAGATGGAGCAGAAAAGACCCTGGAGGTGTAACAGAAGAAAACTTAGAGGTTCAGCAGAGGACAACCTGGAGGTACAGCAGAGGACAACCTGGAGGTCCGGTATAAGACAACCTGGAGGTACAGCAAAATACAATCTGGAGGTGCAGTAGAAGAAAACCTTGAGGTGTAGGAGAAAAAAAACCTGGAGGTTTAGCAGAAGACAATCTGAAGGTGCAGGAGAACACAACCTGGAGGTGCAGCAGAAGAAAATCTGGAGGTACAGCAGAATACAACCTGTAAGTGCAGCAAAAGACAACCTGAAGGTGGAGAATAGAACAACCTGAAGGTACAGAAGTAAATAATTGGAGGTGAAGCAGAAGACAACCTGGAGGTAAACAGAAGAATACCTGAAGGTACAGCAGCTGAAAACCTGGAGGAGGAGGAAACAGCTAGGAGGTGGAGCTGAATACAACCTGGAGGTGCAGTAAAAGACAACCTGGAGGTGCAGCAAAAACTACTTGGAGGTATAGCAGAACAACCTTGAGGTCCAGTAAAACACAAACTAGGTGTGCAGAATAAGATAACATGAAGATAGAGCGGAAGAAACCCTAGAGGTGTAACAGAAGAAACCCTGTAGATTCAGCAGAAGACAACCTGGAGGTACAGCAGAGGACAACCTGGAAGTCTAGTATAAGACAACCTAGAGGTACAGCAAAATACAATCTGGAGGTGCAGTAGAAGACAACCTGGAAGTGTAGCAGAAAAAAACCTGGATGTTCAGCAGAAGACAACCTGAAAGTGCAGGAGAAGACAACCTGGAGGTGCAGAAGAAAAGCTGGCCGTACAGCAGAATACAACCTGTAAGTGCAGCAGGAGACAGCTTGAATGTGGAGCAGAAGGAAACCTGGAGGTACATCAAAATGTAACCTGTAAGTGCAGCAGAAGACAACCTGAAGGTGGAACATTGTACAACCTGGAGGTACAGAAGAAAATAACTGGAGGTAAAGCAGAAGACAACCTGGAGGTATAGCAGAATACAACCTGGAGTTACAGCAGAATACAGCCTGTAAGTGCAGAAGATAACCTAGAGGTACAGTAGAGGAAACCCTGGAGGTACTGCAGAATACAACCTGTAAGTGCAGGAGAAGACAACCTGGAGGTACAGGTGAGGGCAACCTTGAGGTACAGCAGATTACATCGTGGAGGTACAGTAGAAGACAACCTAAAGGTGGAGGTGTAGAAGAAGACTTCAAGGTGCGGCAGAAGACAACTTGAAGATGGAGCAGACGACAACCTAAAGGAATAGTAGAAGACAACCTGAAGGTACAGGAGAAGACAACCTGAAGGTATAGCAGAAGACAACCTATAGGTACAGCAGAAGACAACCTGGAGTTACAGCAGAATACAACCTGTAAGTGAAGCAGAAGACAACTTGGAAGTAAAGTAGATGACAAACTGGATTTACACTAGAATACAACCTGGAGGTGCAGCAGAAGACAACCTGTTGGTTCAGCTTAGAACAACCTTGAGGTACAACAGAATACAAAGGAGGAGGTACAGCAAAAGACAACCTGAGGGTGGAGCAGTGGACAACCTGGAGGTGCAAGAGAAGAAGACTTGAAGGTGGAGCACAACTTCAAGATGTAGCAGAAGGCAAGCTAAAGGCATAACAGAAGACAACCTGAAGGTACAGGAGAATACAACATGGAGGTAAAGCAGAGGACAACCTGAAGGTACAGCAGCAGAAAACCTGGAGGTGGAGGGAAAAGCTTGGAGGTGCAAAAGACAATCTGGAGGTGCAGCAGAAGCCAACCTGGAGGTATAGCAAAATACAATCTGGAGGTGCATTAGAAAACAACCTAGAGAAGTAGCAAAAGACTACCTGGAGGCATAGCAGAACAACCTAGAAGTCCAGTAGAAAACGACCTGGCTGTGCAAAATAAGATAACATGAAGATGGAGCAGAAGAAACCCTGGAGGTGTAACAGAAGAAAACCTGGAGGTTCAGCAGAAGACAACCAGGAGGTACAGTAGAGGACAACGTGGAGGTTTAGTATAAGACAACCTGGAGGTACAGCAAAATGCAATCTGTAGGTGCAGTAGAAGACAACCTGGAGATGTAGCAGAAAAAAACTTCGATGTTCAGCAGAAGTCAACCTGAAGGTGCAGGAGAAGACAACCTGGAGGTGCAGCAGAAGAAAATCTGGAAGTACAGCAGAATACAACCTGTAAGTGCAGCAGAAGACAACCTGCAGGTGGAGCAGAAGGAAACCTGGAGGTACAGCAGAATGCAACCTGTAAGTGCAGCACAAGACAAGCTGAAGGTGGAGCATAAGACAACTTGGAGTTACAGAACAAAATAACGGGAGGTAAAGCAGAAGACAACCTAGAGGTATAGCAGAAGACAACCCGGAGGTACAGCAGAATACAGCCTGTAAGCGAAGCAGAAGACAACCTTGAGGTACAGTAGAAGAAAACCTGGACTACAGCAGAAGGCAATCTGGAGGTACAGTTGAGGACAACCTTGAGGTACAGCAGAATACAACGCGGAAGTACAGCAGAAGAAACCTGAAGGTGGAGCAGAAGACAAAGTGTAGGTACAGGAGAAGAAGACTTCAAGGTTCAGCAGAAGACAACTTGAAGATGGAGCAGAAGACAACCTAAAGGTATAGTGGAAGATAACCTGGAGGTACAGCAGAAGAGAACATGGAGGTTCAGCATAAGACAACATGGACGTACAGCAAAATACAATCAAAAGGTGAAGAAGACAACCTGGAGGTGCAGCAGAAGACAACCTGGTGGTTCAGAAGAATTCAAAAGGGAGGTTCAGTATAAGACAACCCGGAGGTACAGTAGAAGACAACCTGGAAGTACAGCAAAATACAATCAGGAGATGGAGAAGAAGATCACCTGGAAGTGCAGCAGAAGAAAACCAGGAGGTACAGCAGAATACAACCTGTAAGTGCAGAAGAAGACACCCTGAAGGTGGAACAGGGGACAGCATGGAGCTGCAGCAGAAGACAACCTGGAGGAGCTGCAGAAGAAAACCTGAAGGTGCAGCAGAAGACAAACTGGAGGTACAGTAGAAGAGAACCTGGGTGGTTCAGCAGAAGACAACCTGGAGGTACAGCATAATACAATCTGGAGGTGCAAAAGAAGACAACATAGAGGTGCAGCAGAAGACAACCTGGAGGTACAGCAAAATACAATCAGGAGGTGGAGAAAAAATCAACCTGGAGGTGCAGCAGAAGAAAGCGTAGAGGTACAGCAGGTTACAAACTAAGTGCAACAGAAGACAACCTGAAGGTGGAATAGAAGACAACCTGGAGGTACAGAAGAAGACAACCTGGAGATGCAGTAGAAGACAACCTGGAGGTACAACAGAAGACAACCTTGAGGTACAGCAGAATACAAACTGCAAGTGCAGCAGAAGACAACGTGTAGGTATAGCAGAGGACAACTTGGAAGTGCAGCAAATGATAACCTGAAAGTACAGCAAAGGACAACTTGGAGGTCTAGTAGATAAGATTTGTATATAGTGAGGTACAGCAGAATACAAACGTGGAGGTACAGCAGAAGACAGCCTGAAGGTGCAGCAGAAGACAACATGATGTGCAATAGAAGAAGACTTGAAGGTGCAGCAGAAGACAACTTGAAAATGGAGAAGAAGGCAACCTAAAGATGTAGCAAAAGACAACCCGAAATTACAGCAGAAGAAAACCTGGAAGTAAAGCAGATGACAACCTGAAGGTACAGCAGAAGAAAACCTGGAGGAGGAGGAAACAACTAGGAGGTGCAGCTGAACACAACCTGGAGGTGCAGCAAAAGACTGCCTGGAGGTATTGCAAAACAACCTGGAGGTCCAGTAGAACACAACCTGGCGGTGCAGAATAAGATAACATGATGATAGAGCGGAAGAAACCCCGGAGGTGTAACAGAAGAAAACCTGGAGGTTCAGCAGAAGACAACCTGGAGGTACAGCAGAAGACAACTGGGAGGTACAGTAAGATACAATCTGGAGGTGCAGTAGAAGACAAGGTACAGGAGAAGAGGTACAGCAGAATACAGCCTGTAAGTGCAGTAGAGGATAACCTGGAGGTACAGTAGAGTAAAACCTTGAGGTACTGCAGAATACAACCTGTAAGTTCAGCAGAAGACAACCTGGAGGTGCAGGTGAGGACAACCTTGAGGTACAGCACAGTACATCGTGAAGGTACAGTAGAAGACAACCTGAAGGTGTAGCAGAGGAAAACCTGGAGGTGCAGGAGAAGAAGACTTCAAGGTGCGGCAGAAGATAACTTAAAGATGGAGGAGACGACATCCTAACGGTATAGCAGAAGACAACCTGAAGGTAAAGGAGAAGACAACCTAAAGGTACAGCAGAGGGCAACATGGAGGTTGAGCGTAAGACAACCTGCAGGTACGGCAAAATCCAACCAAGAGGTGTAGAAGAAGACATCCTGGAGGTGCAGCAGAAGACAACCTAGAGGTACAGCAAATTACAATCAGGAAGTGCAGAAGAAGATAACCTGGAGGTGCAGCAGAAGAAAACCTGGAGGTAGAGCAGAATAAATCCTGTAAGTGCAGAAGAAGACAACCTGAGGGTGGAACAGAGGACAACCTGGAGGTGCAGCAGAAGACAACCTGGAAGTGCAGGAGAAGAAAACCTGAAGGTGCAGCAGAAGACACCCTGGAGGTACAGTAGAAGATTACCTGGGTGGTTCAGTAGAAGACAACTTGAAGATACAGGAAAATACAATCTTCAGGTGCAGAAGAAGACAACCTAGAGGTGCAGCAGAAGACAACCTGGAGGTACAGCAAAACACAATCAGTAGGTGCAAAAGAAGTCAACCTTGAGGTGCAGAAGAAGAAAACCTGGAGGTAGAGCATAAATACAAACTGTAAGTGCAGCAAAAGACAACCGTAATGTCGAACAGAGGAAAACCTGGAAGTACAGAAGACAACCTGGAGATGCAACAGAAGACAACCTGGAGGTACAGCAGAAGACAATCTGGAGGTAGAGGAGGTACAACAGAATACAAACTGTAAGTGCAGCAGAAGACAACCAGAGAGTACATCAGAATGCGACATGTAAGTCATCAGAAGACAACCTGGAGTTACAGCAGAACAAAACCTAGAGGTTCAACAGAAGACCACATGAAGGTGCAGAAGTCAACCTGGAGGCGCAGCAGAAGCCAACCTGGAGGTGCAGCAGAAGACAACCTGGAGGTACATCAGAAGACAACCTGAAGGTATAGTAGAATACAACCTGTAAGTGCAGCAGAAGACAACCTGGAGGTATAGCAGAGGACAACTTGGAAGTACAGCAGATGATAACCTGAAGGTACAGCAGAGGACAACCTGGAAGTCCAGTAGAAAAAAAACCTAGACGTACAGCATAATACAACCTGAAGGTGCAACAGAAGATAATCTCGAGGTACAGCGGAGGGCAACCTGGAGGTACAGCAGAATACAAAGTGGAGATACAGCAGAATAGAACGTGGAGTTAGAGCAGGAGACAACCTGAAGGTGGAGCAGAGGACAACCTGGAGGTATAGCAGAAGACAACCTGGAGGTGCAGCGGAAGACAACCTGAAGATAGAGCAGAAGAAAACCTAAAGGTATAGCAGAAGACAACCTGAAGGTACAGCAGAGGACAACCTGGAGGTACAGCAGAATAGAAAGTGGAGATACAGCAGAATGCAACGTGGAGGTACAGCAAAAGACAACCTACAGGTGGAGCAGAGGACAACCTAGAGGTATAGCAGAGGACAACCTGGAGGTGCAGGAAAAGACAATCTGAAGGTATAGGAGAGGACAACTTGGAAGTACAACAGAAGATAACCTGAAGGTACAGCAGAGAACAACCTAGAGGTCCAGTAGAATAAAACCTGGAGGAAAAGCAGAAGATAACCTCGAGGTAAAACGGAGGACAACCTGGAGGTACAGCAGAATACAACGTGGAAGTACAGAAGAAGACAACCTAAAGGTTGAGTACAGGACAACCTGGAGGTATAGCAGAAGACAACCCGAAAGTGAAGCAGAAGACAAACTGAAAGTGGAGGAAAAAAAAAAAACCTAAAGGTGTAGCAGAAGGCAACCTGAATGTACAGCACAAGACAACCTGAAGGTGCAGCAGAAAACCACCTGGAGGTGCAGCATAAGAAACCTTCAGGTACAGCAAAAGAAAATCTGGAGGTACAGCAGAAGACAATCTGGAGTTACAGCAGAATACAAACTGTAAGTGCAGCAGAAGACAACTTGGAGGTACAGTAGAGGACAACTTGAAAGTACAGTAGATTATAACCTGGAGTTACAGCAGGATACAACCCGAAGGTGCAGCAGAAGATAACCCCGAGGTACAGCAGAATAAAACGTGGAGGTACAGCAGACGACAACCTGAAGGTGGAGCAGAGGAAAACCTGGAGTTACAGCAGATAACAACCTGTAAGTGCAGCAGAAGACAACCTGAAGATATAGCAGAGAACAACCTGGAGGCACAGAGGAAGTAAACCTGAAGGTAAAGCAGAAGTCAACCTGGAGGTACAGCAGAAGAAAACGTGTAGTTACAGGAGAATACAACCTTTAAATGTAGCAGTATACAACTTGGAGGTACAGTAGAGGACAACTTGGATGTACAGTAGATGACAACCTTGAACTACAGCAGAATACAACCTAGAGGTGCAGCAGAAGACAACCTGGTGGTACAGCTTAGGACAACCTTGAGGTACAGCAGAATACAAACATGGAGTTACAGCAGAAGAAAACCTGATGGTGGAGCAGAGGACAACCTGGAGTTGCAA
>JAUUDZ010442878.1:0-13033 GCA_032361705.1 Panulirus versicolor
TCAGAAGGGAGACACAAGGTACGTCAGAAGGGAGACACGAGGTACGTCAGATGGGAGACACAAGGTACGTCAGAAGGGAGACACAAGGTACGTCAGACGGGAGACACAAGGTACGTCAGACGGGAGACACAAGGTACGTCAGATGGGAGACACAAGGTACATCAGAAAGGAGACACAAGGTACGTCAGAAGGGAGACAGAAGGTACGTCAGAAGGGAGACACGAGGTACGTCAGAAGGGAGACACAAGGTAGGTGAAAGGGGAGACACCATGTACGTCAGAGGGGAGACACCATGTACGTCAGACGGGAGACACCATGTACGTCAGAGGGGAGACACCATGTTCGTCAGAGGGGAGACACCATGTACGTCAGACGGGAGACACCATGTACGTCAGAGGGGAGACACCATGTACGTCAGAGGGGGAGACACCATGTACGTCAGAGGGGGAGACACCACGTACGTCAGAGGGGAGACACCATGTACGTCAGAGGGGGAGAGTGTAGGTCTCCTGGGTGGATGATCAATAGTCACTAACCAAGCCCGACTTACTCAGAACATTGATCTGTGTGGTGGCGGTGCACGGCCTGTCCTGCGGCGACCCACCTCTGGTCTGGTGCACCTGCAGGAGATGCCTCACATGGGCCGTATGCCTCACATATCGTATGTACGGTAATGATAATACCTTATAACAGTAGTGATGACCACTCTATGGTGTGATGACCACTGTTATTTACTGGGATACGACAGGTATCATAATTGTGGATGATGACTTGTTATATATTGTACGATGATATATGATGTATATTGTTATGTTTTATATTACATTTCATATATTGTTATATCTAACGATAAGACGGTGTCGTTCGTGCTGCGATGATGTTTGCAGTATTGAAGAAGATGACGATGGTGGTTTAACCTGTGGTGATGGCCTGCTTACAGATGATGACCTTTATATAATGATATGTGGAACAGATGTTATTGTGGATGTTATTACAAGAGGATTCATAGTTGACTACGAGGTAGTAATGATCACTCTGACGGAACACTTGTGATGTTCATAAAGAATGTGACGTAATGTGTTGTGATGTGACGTCACACAATTTAACACGGATAATGACCACAAGTTGTACGTTCGTTTACTCTGACATGAAGAAATGGTTTCCATATTCCATTATAATGTTCTCATACTTAGCACTACAGTATGAGACATGCTAGTCATGCATCCATCTCAGCTTGTTAAGACATAAATGGTAGCGAGGAATGGTCTCAACTGTTAAAGATCATTTGGTTTTCTCTTTATGGAAACCGTTTTGCTTTCACTGTTTATAATGTGATGAAATATTTCAGGTTCCTGAAGCCTGTCGCCCGTGACCCCAGTGGGTCTGCTTGTCCCTCTTGCATCACATTTACAACCACGTTCAGGTCTTGATGTTTTACTTGTCTAGTTTGATACATATTTTACAGTATTATGAAGTTGACATTAATGTTTTCACTTGTGAATCCTCGGGCGACGGCACGACTATGGCCAACATGCTAACACAGTGTACGTAACACAAAATGATCATAGCAGCTGTCACGTATCTGTTTCATCTCAGCCATCACAGTTCTCATAAAATCTACAGCCAATCAATCGGCCGCCACACTGTACACTCTCAATCCTACATGTACCTCACACTATCACATCCTTTGATCCTGACGGGGACGTCCTTCAAGAGGTAGGAGGCTATTGAATCGAAAGACCAGGTCATGAGGCACAGTAGGCAAGCGTGAGGAGCCCCTGTCTCTCATGCAGACAGGTGGGCGACTGAGCGCTTCCCAGCAGGGCCGTCATGCAAAGTTTGCTCCGCGTCGCTGTAGGTGTGCTGGACCCAGGCACAGATCCATACTCGCCAGCTGACTACACCTCACCGCCAGCCTTGTTTATGTTGCGCTGCGCTTGTGTAATTACTGTACATGTCTGTAGTGTACGAAGAGGGAGTCTTACACTCGTGGGGCCTCATTTCTTGTATGTCTGTGCGCTGGCGTGTGCGTCTGTTTGTGTGAACAATGTGTGCTTGTGCGTGTGCGGATGTTTGTAATTATGTCATTTCTATCAACACTGCAATTTTCTAAGGATTCTCGGATTTTATTGTTTGTTCATTTAATTTCTTCCTTATGTCCATTACTTGTTGATATATGTCTATTACTTGTTGATATATGTCCATTACTTGTTGATATATGTCCATTACTAGTTGATATAACTTGTTTCGTATATTTGTTCATTGTTTGCTGCACATATCAGTTTGGTGCAATCCTTCATAGCGGTCACACGTACTTGGCGCGCTTTGCTGCACGATTCATTGCATTAGCTAGAGGTATACCACATTGCAATACTGAAAAGTGCTATAAATTGCGAGGAAGAAAAGAAAAAGCATTCCTACACGTGTGTTTGGGGAAGCTCTGTACGAATGTTGGGCAACGTGAAACTCAATTATTTTTCCTCGTCTTTTCAGACAGAACTATAGTCGTTTTTACAAAGTTTTACTTCTTTTTGGTAAACTGTTTTTTTTTTTTTTCCTATTTCATTCTTATAAAGTGCGACATACTTTGCCAAAAGGAAGGAAATATACACGTGGATCAGGTCACTTGAGCAGAGGAAAACACGTCATAGAAGAAACCCGAATTGATGAAGCGTAATAAACTTTGTCGGAGTTCATAAAATCGAAAGTTCAGTGACCAATCTTAAGTTCATTAACTTAGCCTTATTTTCAATAATATATAATTTGTTTACAATATTAGCATGTCAACGGTATTGTGCGTAAAGTGGGAACTTTGGCGTTCAGTTGAACATTAATCTTGTTATGCCTTTGATTCGCAAGTTATGTAGGGACGAACCGTGGAGGAAAAACACAGGGTAGACGTCCTACAGAACATCATACAGTCCAGCTTTGGGCGTCGAGGCAAAGGTGAGTCCAGGACTCTGGTCTAGCAGAAGTGATCACTATCATCACTGCTACCATCACTTTCACTATCATCATTAACATTACTCCTAACACTGATCCTAAATCAAAGAACTCCTCCTTAACAACCTTCATTTTGACGAAAGTGATCTATGTCTGCCATACTGATGTTCCTCCTGTTCACTATACAACAATATCTACTACAAAAGGTGAAGAAGGAGCCAAGCCAGATCATCATAAGTCCATCTTGCACAGCTTGCTAACAAAATGGTCCTTCCAATCATCATGACCTGAACCTCAGCTGACAGTTCGGGAAGAGGCTACGGAACCACCCTCGCCATCATCTCCTCCTGCTACCCAAGGTCACTCTTCCCCGAGTTGTGATTTTTCATCACACCCATCAATCCCATCCAAGCTCGTACAGACCGCTGAAAGGATTCCCTATCTAGCCCATATGAATATCATGTATAAGTATGTATTTGTTTAAAAACAGTTTGTATGATACTTTCAACCTTTATTATAGCCCTGACATCTTTATTCTGTCAATTTTCTCATTGTTTTCGGTCGTAATCTACCCTTTTTCAGTAGAAATTCGTTGGCTAACATTCCTTTATCATACCATCATCACTGAGCTCATGTGTCCGTTCCCTCCGCTTCTTACATCCCCCACCCAACCCCCCTACCTGGCTGACCTCCAAGCCACCTTCAGTCACCAGCCACCAGCCATTACGGACGGACGAGAGATAATCTTTCCTGCTCGTGTGTGTAGCAGTTCTTGTGGAGAGGATGGTGCCTGTTGGTGGTGTGGTCGTTTGGTTCTCCCTCATCATCGTCAGGTAAGAGCTGGTCTGAAGTAATGGTGGAATCAAGTACCACAATACCGTGTGTTCAAGATGGGAACAACACCATACATATAACATTCATCATGGCATCTCTGATCTTACTATCTCGGGTTACATAATTATTCGTCTTATAGCACTACATATAAGTTATCATGAAGTTATTTCCCTTCTTAACTATATCAAACTAACAGATGTGATGTTCACTAGAGTTTGGCAGAATTAGTGGCTATAATCCTTATACGGGAAACACGTTAAGTTCCTCGCCTCTTAGTGACGCTCACTTCAACATCAGTGCCTGAGAATACCCGCTATTGTAGAAGGAAAGCTGTGGTCAGTGTACGCTGAGGCAGTTCATGATACATCTCAAACATCCATCTGTTCAGCTAATTAGTCGTTCGCAATATGCATTCATACAACAGTTTTTAAAGCCATTTTTTTTTTTTGTTTGTTTCTTTACAGCTATCAAAGGGAATATGTATGACGATCATGAAGCCCATGAAATTTCCCTGAAAAGAACACAAAGTTCAGCATCAGTTTTCTTTAAGGAAAACATCAGCAAGACATCCAAAGTCACTATACTTTGTTTAAGATGTTGTAAAAGAAGGAGTCATGTTTCACCTGTATGATGGAAGGAACACAAGAATACCACTAGGTACACACTAGGCCAGCCGCCGGGACACTAGAGTCTCTACCAAAAATAAATCCGTCGCAAAGTTGATTTTTCAAATAAGTTGTCTCTACAGCGACAACTTTCTGGTCTAAAGTGGCACGATACATACATTTAAAAACTGACGGTACGTTGGCGTGAAGCTTGCTATGGAGAGTCTGTTGTATTAATAAGGAATACACCGCCCTTGATATAATTCTAATAATAATGATAATAATGATGATGATGATGATAATAATAATAATAATAATAATAATAATAATAATAATAATAAGAAGAAGAAGAAGAAGAATAACACCACGAAGGGAATTTCATTCGACTCGAGTAGTTTCATTTTAGTAAACAAACATCACTTGGCCATGGATGTATGCCATCACCACCTCCGATAATTCTTGAAACTTTGCCTTTGTCATGAGATGGAAATCTTAGAATGATTGGGTGTCTTCCCGTCATGGTTCCTGTACGAAATTATATAAAACACTTTGACCTTACTATCTTGCCAACCAAGAGCGTACCCACAATCGTTTCTTTTTCGTCTTGGTCTTGTTTAACAGAACCACAGGTCTCACTAAATGCTGCCATACAATAAAGCCACCGTGCTAGCACTCCATCTGAGCTCAGACTAGCTGGGCGTCTGGCCAATGTGATCAGTGTGCTGATCGGCTGTTGATTTATTACCTGAGCATGAAATACTGTCGTGGATTTGTTGCACGGAAAACTCTTGTGAGACCAGCTTTCACGAACCTGTGTGTCTAAAGGACAGTTTGACAACTTGACTCGAGATTGTCTTCACTGATGCCCGGATTTATAGCATAAGGTCAAACCACGAAGGTGGATCTTATGAAGACGACCCTCATGGGAATTTTAGACGTCATTGATTGTTGCTTGTTAGGGTCGAAAGTGGCAATCACTGACTTAAAATATGCTGACGGAGTCTGTGAAATTGGAGATTAATCTATCCACAGAAGACGGCTGTACCGAGGAATGGGTCAGGTTAATTGTTTCATGTGATTATTACAGCGGAAGCTTTTGACTCATGCCGCCGCTTAACACTTTACTTACATTTCTGTAAATCACGTAAATCACAAACTTCTGATTACTTTAGCCTTTGAAGGTAAACATAAACTATCTAGCAGTTCCCATAAATAGTGATGGTCGTATAGTTTACGTCAAACACATCAACTGACTGTTTTCAGTTGTCTGGAATTGTACGTTATGCCTGAGTTTCTTGTTTCTTGTTTGATATGGATACTAAAACTCTGTTTGACTCTGTCGTTATTTATGTAGTTTTTCTTGTTTTGTTGCTACTTATGTATGTTTATCTTTATTGTTGCGTAAGGAACTTTTGACTCGTTCTACTGCTGCTTAGCACACACACACTCTCTCTCATGGTGTTACAGCGTGTACGGCCTGACGTGTTTTCCTTGTCATGATGTGAAGTGCCCAGACCCCAGCACGTATGACTGCAGTCTGGGCGTGGTGGAAAAAGGCTGTGACTGCTGCTACGAATGTGCTAAGGTGAGTTGTCTCTACCCCAACCCTTGTACCACCTGTGCCTGTGTCATATGCTTCACCACCTCTGTGCCACCTGATGTAACTCCCCCATGCCAATTACCTTGCACTACCTTGCAGTGGGAAGCACGGCAGTGCTGCCTCTGAGTTCAGAAGTTACTGATGCCCAGCGCAGCACATGTCCTTCCCAGCACATGTCCTTCCCAGCACATGTCCTTCCCAGCACATGTCCTTCCCAGCACATGTCCTTCCCAGCATATGTCCTTCCCAGCATATGGTAAATCCCAATGAATAGATGCACAGAAAAATCTGCCGACCGTTTTGTCAAGAGGAGAGGGTCAAATGCATGTCGCCTCACAACCTGTGAGTGCAAACATCTCCAACTTAAAATGTCTTATATTGGGTGCATGACTTTGTTTACTATCCACTGTGTTGATTCGTCAAGAAAGATTCATATCCAGTGTGCATTTCACACTGGCAAATAAAACATTTTTCAAAAGATTCATAATAAATGCCCTTACAACATTTTTCTTTGTGCCTAACTTCTTTATCCTATAATATATTCATCTCGTAACAAATTTACAGTAAAGACAAAAGATGAAAACTTATTTTTGAGAGAGTTAGGTACCAAAATATTGCTAGCGTCTATACTTCCATAATGAGTATAGTCCCCCCTCACAGTATATGGCTGGATGCAACACAGGTCGTGCTTTAAATACATATTAATAGTTTCTTGCTTCTATAGGGCCACGGAGAAATTTGTGGAGGGAGCTACCACATTCACGGGAAGTGTGCTGAGGGTCTGCTGTGCCACAGTATCTCAGAGAACAGGATCACTGGGTGGCAGGGGCTGTGCCTAACGCCGGATGAGGCTGAGAGATACCGGAGTTCGACAAATGCGCCAGGAGGCATCACTCCGCCAACAACACCACCCTGGCTAATCTAAGTTTAGTGATGCCCAACACCAGCGACCAACACATAAAGTTCTCTCCTGTTCCAGCTCTTTAAGCCTATAAATCAGCCACACTATCTCGGACTCAAGCTTGGACCTCAGCAGATGTGTGAGGCGAACCCTCAACACCCGGTCAGCCCACACTACTGCACCCCCATCATAAAACATTTCTAAACACCAATATTCAGATCATGAAGTCCTGTTCCAGATAGCACCCATATGTATTCCAAGAAGCAACGATGTAGATCACCAAAAGTGGAAAGATGGCTTTTTATAATGAAGATAATTTGAATATTAGGAAGAGTTAACTTTATGTTTTCATGAAGTAATATAATGTAGTATATTATATAGGGTATATTGTAGGAAAATAGAAGACACAAGGAGGAGCGGTAAATGAACAGAAGACCTGGAGATGTACGTAAGTGACAATACATAGCCAGGCTGGCTGGGAAGAGCATGGTGAAGTAGAGAAATACATACACACACATACAGTGAATTCACAATTGTAACAGAATGCATATGCTCACACTGCCATGCGACTTCAGTAAAAAAAAAGAATACCTTTTGATTCAAATTACTTAAAACGACAATACGTTATATTTTAGTCATTCATAAACTTTCTTATGATCAATTCAATTGGACACCTTTTACTGATAATGTTGTACTAACCTAACCGTAAGATATGTACTAACGTTGATCATGTACAAACCTAACCGTAAGATATGTACCAACGTTGATCATGTTGTACTAACTAACCGTAAGATATGTACTACCGTTGATCATGTACTAACCTAACCGTAAGATATGTACTAACGCTGATCATGTTATACTAACTAACCGTAAGATATGTACTAACATCGATCATGTACTAACCTAACCTACACATTTGTCCTAATGTTCATTATGATGTGTTCATTAACACATGCATTAATTCTGATTGCTTTGTACTTACCGAACTTCCAGACATGTATTAATCATGTATTTACATAAACTCCAGATATGTACAAATGTTGATCATGTTATACTTACTTAACTTAGATTAATACTGATATTGATCAAGTTGTTATTTAAACCTCCGATATGTCATATTGTTGATTAACTTGTACTAAACCTCCAGATAAGCACTAATATTAATCATGTACTTAACCCCCATATATGTACTAAGTCCGATCATATCTATAACCTCTATGTCTCTCTTAATAAATCACTTACTCTAAATGTGGGATATGTTTTATTGCCTTGGAAATCATACACAGAATAATCATTAAAGAATAATTATATGATTACTGTTTTACGTTACAGAGAGAGACTTTACACTCTCCTTGTCCCGTCACATTAATCTTTCCATGAACCATGTCTTTACCTTGGCACACACACACACACACACACACACACACACACACAAGCTAGGTAGCCACTGTTTGATCAGTTCTGTTGTGAGGATGACAATCCTAGGATGGGTGTGGGCCGACAGCCATGACCAGGATTCCAAACCATGCAGACCTCTGCTGGATTAGGGCTAATTCTCGAACCATGAAAATACAACCCTATTTATAACCATGAAAGTACAACCCTATCTATAACCATGAAAGTACAACCCTATCTATAACCATGAAAGTACAATCCTATCTATAACCATGAAAGTACAATCCTATCTATAACCATGAAAGTACAACCCCATCCATAACCATGTGAATAAACTTTTGTTACTAATCTTTGATGTGAAACTTTATCGAATGCTTTTTGAAAATCAATATATGACATGCACTTTTGTACTTAATTCATCGTCCATGTTGATGATTCTATAAAACAAATCAAGCAGATTTGACAGACATGAGCGATATTATAGATGATCATCATGTGGTAGTTATCTAAATGGTTTACAATCCTATCCCAAATGATGGCAGTGATTTATTACCAATCTTGAATATATGCGATACATTGGCAGACTTCCGTTCCTCTGGAATATTTATCGTAGCCACAGCAGTTAAGGGTCTAACTATCTGAATCTTCGCCTCTTTCATTGTTCCCTGATAAAACTTAACTGTGCCTGCCGTTTTCTTTGCTTTCATTCCACTTAGGGCTGACAGTGTCTTCAAAATTTTGTATAACGTTTATCCCTTTAGCAATGGCAATTGCTTCGGAGGTATATCTTCAGTTGTTAATTCAGATGCAAAAATGATCATTTGAAATTTTCGTCATGGCTTCGTTATCGTGTACCAAGTCACAATTTGTCCTTATATAGTAGACCAATTGACTGGGTAATGACCTTGACTTCTAACAAAATTATAAAACTTTAATGTTTCTTTTGCTGTTTTCAGCAAACGATGTTCATTTTCTACTATCTTGTTGGTTATTGGTTTCTGAGTTACTTATGTGCTACTTGTTATGCTTTATCACGTCGTTATCCTCCACTTCGGCTTCATTTTGGGAAGAAGACCATCTAGTTCGAAGACCATCTAGTTCGAAGACCATCAAGTAGGAAGACCATCTAGTACGCACTCACATTCTCCAAGATACGCCCACATCGTTTTTATGAAGGACATCATCCTAGATTTGCCTGCATGAGTGATACCATGATGACTGAATCTGCAGTTCCAAACCAGGTATTTTCTCAAGACTTTCATGTTGACTAGCGTTACAGGGAAGGTTTAAAGTTAACTCAAAAGTGACTTGCCGGTAGTCACTTGTTCCAAATTTTTCTCCAACCTCAAGATTATGAATGTCATCTTCATTTGACTTACAAGATCCTTACCTAGAATTACCAGGTATATTCTTATCCAGTAATTAGAATATCGTTCTTTTCTCTCATACACTTAAATGACATATCGTTGTGGAACACCCATGTGACTTGCTTCACCACTGATGAAACTACTAGTGGCATCAAGGTGGCTCAGGCAAAACTTTCTACAACTACCAAATGAAAAACACCTTCCCAGCCCATGATGTACACTGGGTTTCTCCTGTGTGTATATCAGCCGAGATGGACACTGGGTCAAAGGCAGCTTCACGGCTCATGAAGGCCACTATACACATGACACTGGGAAACTTTTACTTCTCTGTGGTATAAAGAGAAAACGTTTGACGTCATTTTGACGGGGGACTTCACGAGAGTTTTAGATTCTTTAGTCAAGAGAGAGTATTATATGTAGTATGTGGTGGTTGGAAATCCCGATGGTGTTGTCTTCCTACCGACGCAGTATCACAAGGGGGGAAGGGAATCCCATTACCTTTGGAGCACAGAAAAACATAGTTACGTAAGATCTTATTTACCAGAACATAACAGGTGTTGACGCGGCTCATCAACGTGTGTATATTTAGACAAAACTGATTAAACTGAATAGCGCAGTTAGAGCTTCTCTCCCTACCTGCATATTGTAAGACATCTATATAGTATTTCACCTGATCATGCAAGAACGTTTTTACAACAAGTTCCAAACATTTCGTGGAGATACATGTTAAAGCCACAGGTGGATGCTCATTATAACACTTGTGATTGATTTCTTGGTACAATGTCTGACGTTGTCCATATTCTTGGTATACAGGACCGATCCAGAGAACAATGGAATATTTTACACACACACATAGGGCCATTTGTACATAAGAAAGAGATCTAACTCTTGCACTTTTGGTTATATTTAACCTTACAAACACAGGAGGGAGCGAGCGTGACTAGCGTCCAAACAGTGTGGGGAATCCCTACACAATACTTCTAAAGTAGGACACAGTGCCAACATGGACATTTCGTGGAACAGCATAAGACTAACTACGCACACATAATACTAAGGTTTTCAACTTTACTGTAATGGTGCTGAGTTATGCTTTGCTTGGTATATATATAGAGACGACAACAACAGAGGTGCTAGTGTCACCTGACGTCTGGTGAAGGATTGACGACTGCTAACCAACCACACGATGAACACCCAGCTGCTTCTGCTCCCTTTACTCTGTCTCCTGGTGACCAGGTGAAACATGTTACTCGCTGTGTGTGTGTGTCTCATTGTGGCCAAATAACATGTTCCTCACTGTGTGTCTCATGGTGTCCAAATGGGACATGTTCCTTACTGCGTGTCTCATGGTGGCCAGGTGAGACACGTTCCTCACTGTATGTGTCTCATGGTGGCCAGGTGAGACACGTTCCTCATTGTATGTGTCTCATGGTGGCCAGGTGAGACACGGTCCTCATTGTATGTGTCTCATGGTGGCCAGGTGAGACACAGTCCTTATTGTTTGCTTCTCATGGTGGCGAGGTGAGACACGTTCCTCATTGTATATGTCTCATGGTGGCCAGGTGAGACACGGTCCTCATTGTATGTGTCTCATGGTGGCCAGGTGAGACACGTTCCTCCTTGGGTGTCTTTCATGGTGGCTTGGTGTTGATCTGTGATCCTAGCTGATATAACACCTCACTGGTGTTGATCTGAAGTAGTGTATTTACAGACAAAAATAAAAAAAGAAATGTCTCTTGATGGCTGATGACCCAGGTACTTTGGAGGTTATTGTTACCAATTTCTAATACTGTCCTTCTCCAACCCGTGGCAGCTGCTCTGGGCTACGATGCTCTCCGTGTGAAGGGAAGGACCGGTGTGCGGGTTCATCCCTCACCCTCAAATGCAGATGGGGCATCGTGAAAGACATCTGTGACTGTTGTGACGTCTGCGCCAAGGTGGGTCCCTGCTCTGACCGTCTTGCTTCATAACATATTAAACATTCAACATTTTCAGTCCTTATGCCAAAAGTTCCAATCACTTAAAAACAATCCTCCTCCAGGCCAAGCTTGACATAATATACAAACAAATAAAATACATCTGACAAGGTTCTTTATCAAAGGTTACAAGCAAAATCAAATCATTTGGGATTGATACGGATATACTTTGGTGGATTGGAAATTGGTTGACTGTCCGTAAACAAAGAGTTGTGATAAATGGTCAGCCTCTGAATGGTTACACGTAACAAGTGGACTGTCACAAGGATCAATCTTGGGACCTGTTCTCTTTCTCATACGTAATAATGATAATGATAATAAACTTAGAGGTGACAAATGAATTTTGATATCGATAACTGCAAAGTTTTACAAATCGGTAGCAAAAACGAAAGCACAAACTACGGTACGAATTCTGCTGAATTGCAAAACGTAAATAAGGGGAAAACTTGGGTGAATAATCTAGGATGACCTAGACCAAGTAAGCAAGGCACAAGAGTGGTGAAAAGAACGAACAAAAGTTTTGGATTCACAGGTAGGGTCTTCGAATGTAAGACCAGTGAAATCGTCCTTACTCTTTACAAGTCATTGGTTCGTCCCCATCTTGAATACTGCTTTCAGTTTTGGTTACCTTATCTAAAAAAAAAAAAGACAAGAATGGAGAGAGTGCAGCAGCACCGAGCTACCAAAATGATTGTCTGGCAAAGAACATATCGTATGAGCGCAGGTCAGATAAACTGAATCATAGAAATGAGAAGGTTAAAGGGTGGCCTACTATTAGTAGTCAAATACTTTGATAACTTTGCTTGGTCAAGACACTTGATTCGTCTGATTTCACAAGCAATCATGGACACAAACTCGTGGGCGAACGTTTTACCTCCATTGAGGCAAAATACATTTTCTTCTACAAGATTGTTATCACATGGAACTATTTGCCAGTTCGAGTGGTTGAAATCACGATCGTTAAGAACAATCTTGACAAATATTTCGAGTCAAGTCAACGACTTAGTTATTGCGCCTCCTTAGTTATATTACCAATTTGCAGGTTATTTATTCACACTGAATCATCTGTAGTGCTCATGACTTCTACCTCACTAATGTGTGAGTTTCTGATATCTTCCACTATGACAAACAGCCTCAAAATTACCCCAGGGTCTGTTGTTGTTTCAGTCCCTAGGTA
Source organism: Panulirus versicolor (assembly GCA_032361705.1). Classification (NCBI taxonomy): domain Eukaryota; kingdom Metazoa; phylum Arthropoda; class Malacostraca; order Decapoda; family Palinuridae; genus Panulirus; species Panulirus versicolor. The sequence goes on from JAUUDZ010442878.1 coordinate 12,796, forward strand.
TTCTTTTGTATTTACATAAAAACATAACTTTAAGAAAAGGAGGATAAAGAAACAAGAAAAACATATTCAAAGTTTTCATGGAAGTTGAAAAACCTGCCCTTAGGAAAGGGTTAGATTATAGTTGTTAAGAAATAATAGACCAAGAGAAAATAATGCATTTCAAAGCTTAATGATAAAGAAAATAACGTTAATCACAGAAAAGTCCAACAATTAACCCGAAAATTACTGTTTTGGAACA
>JAUUDZ010442889.1:0-13031 GCA_032361705.1 Panulirus versicolor
AGGCATGTACAGAGCATCAGATTGAGGAAGAGCAGTGTGGTTTCAGAAGTGGTAGAGGATGTGTGGATCAGGTGTTTCCTTTGAAGAATGCATGTGAGAAATACTTAGAAAAACAGATGGATCTTTATGTAGTGTTTATGGATCTGGAAAGGGCATATGATAGGGTTGATAGAGATGCTTTGCGGAAGGTATTAAGAGCATGTGGTGTGGGAGGTACGTTGCCAGAAGCAGTGGAAAGATTTTACCAAGGATGTAAGGCATGCGTACGAGTAGGAAGAGAGAAAAGTGATTGGTTCCCCTTGAATGTTGGTTTGCAGCTGGGTGCTTGATGTCTCTATGGTTGTTTAATTTGTTTATGGATGGGGTGGTTAGGGAAGTGAATACAAGAGTTTTGGAGAAATGGGCAAGAATGCACTCTGTTATGGATGAAAGGATGGGAAGTGAGTCAGTTGTTGTTCACTGATGATACAGCGCTGGTGACTGATTCGGGTGAGAAACTGCTAAGGTTGGTGACTGAGTTTGGTAAAGTGTGTGAAAGAAAAAAGCGAGTATATGTGACTAAGAGCAAAGTTATTAGGTTCAGTAGGGTTAAAGGGCAAGTAAATTGGGAGGTAAGTTTGAATGGTGAAAAACTGGAGGAAGTGAAGTGTTTTACATATCTGTGAATGGACTTAGCAGTGGATGGAACCATGGAAGCGGAAGTGAGTCACAGGATGGGGGAGGGGGCGAAGGTTCTGGGAGCAATAACGAATGTGCAGGAGGCAAGTACTTTATCTCAGAGAGCAAAAATAGGTATGTTTGAAGGAATAGTGGTTCTAACAATGTTATATGGTTGCGAGGCATGGGCATGTGCAGAGGAGGGTGGATGTGGTGGAAATGAGATGTTTGAGGACAATATGTGTTGTGAGGTGGTTTTGATTGAGTAAGTAATGAAAGGGTAAGAGAGATGCGTGGTAATAAAAAGAGTGTGGTTGTGAGAGCAGAAGAGAATGTGTTGAAATGGTTTGGTCACATGGAGAGAATGAGTGAGGAAAGATTGACAAAGAGATATATGTAGTCAGAGGTGGAGGGAACAAGGAGAAACAGGAGACCAAATTGGAGGTGGAAGGATGGAGTGAAAATGATTTTGAGCGATCTGGGCCTGAACATAGAGGAGGGTGAATGGCACGCAAGGAATAGAGTGAATTGGAAAGATGTGGTATACTGGGGTCGATGTGCTGTCAATGTATTGAACCAGGGCATGTGAAGCTTCTGGGGTAAACCATGGAAAGGTGTGTGGGACCTGGTTGTGGAAAGGGAGCTGTGGTTTCGGGACATTACGCATGACAGCAAGAGTCTGAGTGTGAACGAATGTGGCCTTCTTGTCTTTTCCCAGCGCTACCTCACAGGAGGGGGTGGATGCTACTTCATGTGTAGTGGGGTGGGGACATGAATGGATGAAGACAGCTAGTATGAACTGGAACAATATGGTATACCAGGGTCAACATGATGTCAATGGACTTAACCAGGGAATGTAAAATGTCTGAGGTAAACCATGGAAAGGTTTGTGAGGCCTGGTTGAGGTTTGTGGGGCCTGGTTGAGGATAGGGAGTTGTGGTTTCAGTGCATTACACATGACAGCTTGGGACTTTGTATGAATGAATGTGGCCTTTTTTCAAATGTTTTCCTAGCACTTCCTTGCCGACACATGGGGTTGCAATGCTGTTTCCTGTTGGATGGGGTGGCACCAGGAATGGATGAAGGGAAGCAAGAATGAATATGTTCATGTGTATATATGTATATGGCTGTGTATATGTATGTTCATGAACGTGTATGGGCATGTATGCATATATGTGTGTAAATGAGTAGATGGGTCTTTCTTTGTCTGTTTCCTGGCACTACCTCGCTGACACAGGAAACGGTATTCAAGTACAATAGTAATAAAAATATATATATTGTTTGCCGATAACACAGCACTGGTGGCTGATTCAAGTGAGAAACTACACAACTGGTTAGTGAATTTGGTAGAATGTGTAAAATGAGAAATTTGAAAGTGAATGCGAATAAAAGCAAGGTTATTAGGTTAAGCAGGGTTGAGGATTAAGTTAGTTGGGATGTAACTTTGAATGGAAAAAATCAGGAGGAAGTGAAGTGTTTTAGATATCTGGGAGTGCTTGCCAGTGAATAGAACTATGAAAGTGGATTTGAGTCATAGGGGAGGAGAAGAGGCAAACATTCTGAGAGTAATGAAGAATGTGTGGTAAGAGATAAAGTTATCTCGGAGACCAGAAATGGGTATATTTCAAGTAATAGTAGTTCCAAAAATACTGTACAGTTGTGAGACATTGGCTATTGATAGGGTTCTATGAACGATGGTGGATGTGTTGGAAATGAAAAATCTGAGGACAATATACGGTGTGAGGTGGTTTGATCAAGTAAGTAATGAAAGGGTACGAGAGATTTGTGGAAATAAAAAGATTGTGGTTGAGAGAGCAGAAGAGGGTGTTAAAATGGTTTGGACATATGGAGAGAAGTGAAAAAAGGTACATGTACATATTCATTCTTTCTTGCCTTCATCCATTTGTGTCGCTATTCCACCCAACAGGAAGCAACAACATTACCCCCATTTCAGCAAGGTTGCTCCAGGAAAACAGACAAAAAAGACCACATTCATTCACACTCAGGGTTTAGCTGTCATGTGTAATTCACCTAAATCACAGACCTTTTCATCGTTTACCCCAGACACTTCACATGCCCTGGTTCAGTCCATTGACAGCACGTCAACCTCGGTATACCACATCATTCCAGTTCACTCTATTCCTTGCACCCCTCTCATCCTCCTGTATGTTCAGACCCCAATTCCTCAAAATCTTTTTCACTCAATCCTTCCAAATATACCAAACTATTATAGATACTGTGTATTTTATTTTCATATCTTGGTTTGTGAATTTGTTAATGAGATTTATTAAACAAAATAGGAATTGATGAGATGAACTTTCTAAAAAACAAACTTTTAATTTTCCACAAGTGTCTGTATTTCATTAGCTTGAATTATTTATTTGAATACTTTATTTTTTGTTTTATTTTTTGTTTGCTGGAAAGTGCCTTTGTGATAGTAACTGTTTCCTCAATTTTGACTTTGTTAATTTGAGAATGAGTTTGAGTGTTTTGTTAGTATTAACATAAGCCACATCAGATTGGTAGAAATTAGGCAAAAATTGAAATAGCATTTATGATGAAAGCAAGGACAAATGATTGGAATATTTTGATGGGAAAAGAACTTTGGATATTGTTAAAGGATGGAAAGTTTAAGATTCACGGAATCAATAACAGCACCTAGGCCTGAGAAGTTTCTCTTGGGTTCTGACTGTGTGCTGGGCCAAGACAGTTTACTCCTCCTATCCTGGCACTTATTTTGCATGAGTGCAACTATCCCTCATTTTGTGAAATTGGTGTCAGAAAATTAAACTTACATTAATGGAACTGTGCATGCTGGACATTCATGTAAAAGGGAGAGATGAAGTTTTAAGCTTTGCCAATAATATAAAGTAAATTGAAGTAGTAGATGAAAAAGTAAATGTAATCAATATCAGTTGACATAAAACAGTTTTCTTGCAATCTAAGAAAACTCTAGGATATTATCTAGAATGTGCATTATGCATTGGCCATGGAATGAGTTGACAGGTTTTACGAAATAGAGAACGGTATAAACAACTTGACTTTTTTTACACATTTGCATTAATGAAGTATCTGCAAGAACAAATGAAAGACAATCTCATCTACACATCCTCTCTGTAGTAGTCATGTATAATGTGCTAAAACCAGGGCCTACCTTCCACAGCCAAGTCCTATAGACTATTCCTTGGTTTGCCCTGATTGTTCAGTATTCCCTGATTGAGATCACTGATTGTATGTCATATCCCATAAACCAAATCAATCCAGTCCATTCTGTCTCAAGCATGCCAGTGACTTTCCTGAATATTCAGGTCCCAGTACCCGAAAGCCCCTTCACTCCTTCCTTACAGCTTCTTGGTCTCTTCCTACCCCTTTTTCTCTTCACTTCAGACATGTAGATCCTCCTAGTCAGTTTTTCTTCTCTCATCATATCCAAATGTCTCAAACATTTCAGCACACTATGGTCAACTCTCATATGCACTTCAGTTCCAACACATCCACCCTCTTCTGTTCTTTCTGTCAGGACTAGTGTTCCATGAAACACCCTAATAGACATTGACCTTTCTTGCCACACTCACTCCTTAATACACCCAAGACCTTATTCCCCTCCCCCTCCTTATGGCTCACATCAGTTGTCCATGTCCAGGTACCTAATACACTTCACTTTCTTCAGGCTCTCCACATTCATCTCACTCTCAGACCTTTGTGTCTCATCCCTCTGCATACCTCATTGCCTTTTGTTCTCATTTACTCAATTTTCTCCTTCCACACATTCTTCCAAACTGTTACCAGCTTTTAAGACACTTGCATTCACTTTTCTTACCAACCTATCCATGAAAAAGATTAAACAACTGCAATGACCTCATACATTCTTGACACTGACCTACCTTCACCAGAGGCCATTCCTCCCCCCTTCCTGCTTACACACATATCCTCATCCTCCTGGTAAAACAACCTCTCCATTTATTGATTTTCCATTTATTTCATAGATTTGTAGCACCTTTCTCAAGGACTTTGTCATCCCTCTCTTATGCTTTCTCCAGATCCATAAATGCTTAATACAGTTCATTTTCATTCAAGTATTTCTAACAAATTTGTCAAAGCAAACTCCTGGTCCACTCATCTTGAAGCCACACTGCTCCTTCTTGATCAGATGCTCTGTGTATTCCATTACCTTCTCAGTCACAACTTACCCATACTTCTTACTAGGTATATTCAACAAACATATGCCACTGTAATTTAAGCGTTCACTTTTGGCCCCCTTGCTAATGTATATACATGCATTCTGGCGGTGATCAGGCACCTCACCTTGGGTTATACAAGAACTGAATAAAAAAAACACCTCCACCCCCTTTTCTTCAGAAACTTGAGCGTAATCCCAACCATTCCAGCTGATTTGCCACATTTCATCTTATGCAAGAGTTTTACTACTTTCTTTTTTGTCCACTATGCCATCTTGTAGGACTCTCATACTCTACATGTCACCTTGTCCCCCAAATGCTATATCTACCACCTTTTCATCTGACTCATTCAACATTCCTTTAATATACTCTCTCCATCTCTTTTTCACTTCTTTTTTGCCAGTTATCAGTTCTCCAGCTGCTCTTTTCACTGTTACCCCCTGTAGTTTTATTACTTTTCTCACATTACGTACCTCCTTCAAAAACATTTTCTTGTTCTCCATGAATTTCATCAGTACTTTCTGGCCTCATCCCTCATTTCTCATAAGCCTTCTTTTTCAGCTCTTGTCTATTTCTTGATTTGTCACTTTCTCCTGTGTGCCCTCCCATTACTTGAACTCTTTCCTAGCAGGTACTGTTCATACACTTTTCTTTTTCATTAGCATTTTAACTATCTTATCCCTTCCCCACATCCCAACCTTCCACATATCACATACTTCCCTTGCACATGTAAGTATTGCTTCCCTAAGTGCCTTCCACTCCTCCCAACTTTCCTTGCTTCTCTAACTCTCATCCTGTGTTACTCTTCATTTGATTTCTCATGTTATCTCCATGCAGAGGCCTCTTCCAAGCTCGCTAACTTTGCCACTTCTTTTACACTCATTTGATTGCCTCTTCCGAAAACCACTTCAGACTCACACTCTCCTCCATTAGGAAGTACTCAGACATCTTTCCTGCTGCCCCTTTCTAAATGCTGACATATTGGAACCTTTCGTTTTCACATGGTGATTGGTATGTAATCCAGTAATGCCTGTTGACCTGACTGCACCTTTTTTTTAATTGGGTTCTCTAACCATCAGTCCTCGTTCAGCACGCAGTGTAACAAGCCCTTCCTATTTTCATTTCCACTGGTTACCCATATGTATGCCAATTATACCCTCAACTAGCACATCATTCACTCCTGCGCTCAAATATCATAGCACCAAGATTCAATCTATTTGATTGAAAAGTTGATATGTTTCCTATAACATGATAGAATTTAGAAAGAAACAGCTTTTGCACATGAAGATATCATCTGCATAGTGAGTGAAAGTTTAGTGAAGGAACACTTGAGTTGAAGTAAAAATGATTAAAGAAATTCGTGGTTGATAATCCCATTGGACAGGATGAGCTCCTTTAAAGGTATGAGGTAGAGGGGTTGATCATGGAAATTATGAATAAATTCAGTTAGCAATTTTATCGTGGGTAAAGCTGTCATACGATCCCAAGATAGTTGATTTAGAACGTGCACGGAAGCAATTTATATTTAAGGGTATAGGGGTGAATGGATGTAGTCATATGCAAGTGAATAATCATGAACCACTCTGATGTGAAGAACACATTTCTTTTTATCATACCATATAAGTTGAAGATATGTTTGAATTATTTATGTTTTCATGCACTTGATCCGTCCCAGTTATACTGGAATGAATTTACAGATAATTGATAGTTAAACAAGCATATCTAGTAGTAGTGTTAGGAAGCCTAGTTGGTAGGCAGACACAGATCAGATCCAGGTTACTGGATATCAGGAGGTTTAATAATGGCTGCATAGTGAGTCAGCACTTCAGTGATTGTCAAGTTGCACTCCTATGACCCAAGTAGCTTTCATTTCTGTCTCACTCACACATTGACTGCTGGGATTGTGTCCACAAACACACAATCTCTCCTTGCAGTACATAGCACGTGACAACTCTTAACTCGCACAATTCATTCTTTGTAACTATGGATTCTCCTGTGGTTGTGTGGTGGCAGTGCTATAAGCATTAAGATAGGAGGTGCTGCTACTGTAGGAAGTAAAAAATGAAGCTTAAAATTGGGGGAAGTTGTCAAGTTTCAGTACCTCAAGGGGATGCTTTAGTTTTACTAGAGTATCCAGGTCTCACCCTGCCTTCTGTGACCTCGTTAGTACACCACTTAGGGGTGGAACTAAAGGGGGAGGCATTGCCCAACTCCATCAGGACAATCCTTTTGAATTTAGACAGACACCTCAGATGTGCTGTGACTTTAGTTTTGACCATTTAGGAGCCTTGCTGTGTCTGGAAACACTGCGCTGGAGTTGCCCTCTGCCAGTGGCATGTCAAGGGTGAGGCACAAAAGGTCGTATTGAGTGATGTGAATGTGAAAATGGGACATGATGAAATAGTTGAAATAGCTGGTTAATGGGGAGTGCCTGGAGTAAATGAGAATGGAAGTATCTTGTGGATATTTGTGCCGAAAGGGGTTTATTCCTTGCAAACACCTTTTTTTCAGCATGAGATGATCCACAGATGTACATGGAGAAGGGATGATGGAAGAGAAAAGCAAAAGGCTTTGATTGATTATGTGGCAGTGGATGAAAGATTGAGAAAGGCCTTGCTAGGTGCTAGAGTTGTGAGAGGATTCTTTGGAGACTCTAACCATTCTGCAATTTTTGTGGGGATGAGGATCAGGGACGATTGGAAGTATGTTGTAAGGAAGAATGGAGAGGTAAAAGTTTTGGCAAGTGAGATGAATCAGAGGAAATGCAGGGAGGAGTATGAAAAGAAGGTAATTGAAAGCTTAGATGGAAGTTCAGTGAATGTAGAGATGCAATCATGTGTGAATGAGGTGTTTAAAATCTTAAAAGAAATGCTATTAAAGTTTGTAGAATTAGTAGTTGGATATAAGGTCGTGAGACATAGGAATGAAACAGATTAGAAATGCTGTGGAAGAGAAGAAAAAGGCATATAATAGATTGCTCAATATGAGTGTACCAATGGAAGCTCAGCAAAGGAGGAGGGAAGAATATAGAATTTGTAAGCAGAATGTTAAGAAGCTGTTAGAGGAAAGCTAAGAAAGAGTAGATGAAGATTTTGGAAGATAGCTAATGAAAAGTTTTGGGATAATAAGAAACTATGCTGGAAGGAGGTGAAAAAGGGAAGAGGTGGATGTAAGAGTGGAAATGTTAATGTGAGATATAAGGAAGGGGAGTTGCTGAATCAAAAGGAGGAAGTGAAAGGAAGATGGAAAGGGTATTTTGAAGAACATGAATGTGTGAGAAGGGAGGCAGTAGTTGTTAGATGGATGGGTATGGAGGATGGAAGTAAAAAGGGAGGTAAGAAGAGCAATTATAAGGCTGAAGGTAGGAAAGGCACTTGGATTGGATGGGATTATTGCTGAAATGCTGAAGTATGGAGGAGGAAGTGCGATAGAATGGGTGCATCTGATATATAATTTAGCATGGAAACAGAAGGTTGTGCTTGAGGATCGTGTGAAAGCTGTTATTGTGCCTTTATTCAAAGGAGGTGCTAAGGATGTATGTAACAGTTATAGGAGAATACGTCTATTAAGTATACCAGGAAAAGTGTATGCAAGAATGTTAATTGATAGATTGATGGAAGTGACTAAATGTAGAATAAGTGATAGAGTGTTGAAAGAGCATGGGATTTTTAGGAAAGATAGGAGATGTGTGGATCAGATCTTTGTGGTAAAGATGACCGTGGAAAAGTATTTAGCCAAAGATAAGAAGTTGCATGCAGCTTTTATGGATGTGGAGAAAGCATATGACAGAGTTGAGTGGTATGCTTTATGGGATGTGTTAAGAATATATGGTGTAGGGGGATAACTGATGGATGGTGTGAAAGTCTTCCATAGAGGACCAAACGCATGTATAAGAATGGATGGAGAGTTGAGTGAAAGTTTTGGGACATGTAGGTGTGAGACAGGGCTGTGTGATGTCACTGTGGCTTTTTAATATGTGTATGGATGAAATGATGAGAGAAATAAAAGCAAACTAGGAAAAAGGGATGCAGAGATGGAGTATGGCACTGAGATATGATGGATAGTGGCAAGCCAGTTTGTGGATGATACTGTATTGTTTGCTGAGAGTGAAGAGGAGTTGCAAAAGGTTGTGAGTGTATTTTAAGTTGTGTGTAATCATAGGCGATTGAAGGTAAATGTGAGTAAAAGTAATCATGTTTGAAAGGAGACAGAGTAAAAGCATAGATTTTGCAAAACCATATAGAGTGAATGAAGAAAGTGTACTAGATTGTGCCTTGGATATGGGGGGAGAAAGAGGAAGAAGTGAGAGAATATAAATTTTTAGAAGCTGTCTTGCGTAAGTTTGGTGATATGGAAGGAGAGATAAGGGGGAGAGCAGTACAGGTAGAAGAGTCATTGGGTACCTTAATAGAATAATGAAGGGTACAGGTGTAACTATGGAAGTGAAGAGAGGATTAAAAAAAAAAAGACAGCATAGTCCTCCCAGCCCTGACCTATGCAGCCAATATATAGACATGGAATGAGTCACAGAGGTCAAGAATTCAGGCTGTGGAAATGAGGTATATGAGAAGGGTATGTGGTGTGACCAGTTGGAATGAAGAAAGAAATGAAGGGGTGTATGAGAGATGTGGTATGGCAGGGAATGCAAAGGGAATGAATTGTGGAGTGGTAGAGTGGGTGAAACGTAAACTTTGAGGCAGTTTGGGCTTGTGGAAAGAATGCAAGATTTGAGTTAACAAGGAGAGTGTATGATAGTACAATTAAAGGGGTTGGTGTGAGAGGAAGACCATCTGTGACATGGGCAACTAGAGTGGAAGAATACTGGAGGGAGAGAAATAGTGGAAGAATGCATGGAATGATGTATGTGAGGGAGGCATGTAAGGATAAGGATAAGTGTAGACGTTTTTGCTGTGGCTACCCATTGATTGGAGTACCCAGAGGGAATGGGCATCAGAGATATAAATAGATAGTCTCTCTTTTCAAACTTGGTATTCCAAATCACCGGTCTTTTTTCAACGCAACTCCACAAGCTGTTCTTCATTTCAATTTGCATCACAGAATACCCAATCCACCCCCAGCCTCCACGATATACCCTATTCCTTACTATCAAAGAAAATCTTTGATAATAAAGAATAGTGAACTGTTGGGTAGATTGTATATTTTTGTATATAGGATTAAAAGGTAGTAGCAGTGTGGTGAAACGTTTTGTAGGATCATTAGGTAGACACATTAGGTAGACGTAGTTGGAAATTACACTGGGTAGGAGTCTCTAAAAACACTGCAGTAGAGTTGCCCTCTGACAGTGGCCTATCAAGGATATGGCACTAAAGGCTAAGAAGCAGCACTGAAGTTACTGAGACTTTTGCCACAGCTATCCCCTTGAGGGAGTTTCCAAGGGAAACAAATATCAGAGATACATAGAGATAGTTGGACAGACAGAAAGAATAGGATTAAGGTTAGTACTGTTTCTAATTAGTCTGCAGAAAGAATTTTCCTAATAAGGATAAAAGTAGTTTGTTTTTCTACAGACATCTAGTTTGGCTTAGTGTGTTTACATTAACCCTTCACATTCAACAAAACAGGGCACTGGATGATCAACCTAAAAATATATTCCTTGGTGTGACATCCTACTTAATCTGTAACCTCACCTAAATACATACATGCAGAATAGAGTTCTCATAATTCAACAGTCAGCATTCTAGTAACTTTTTCTCCTTTCCTGTTCAACACTCTAATACTTCATTTTTCAATAATTCATTACAATGAATGACACACAGTGTTCAATCTATTTCATATTTCATCATAATTCTACCCCTTTCCACTTTCTCATTTCTATGCAATGAGGCAAAAAACAATACCTTCCTCCCTACTGTTTCCCCAATTCTATTCATATTCTTGTGAAAGTTTCTAAATTATAGAAAAAAATTTCAAAGGATGACACATGAACAGATTAATAAAGTAACTCACACTTATTTCATAATTTTCAATGGGAAAACTTAGTATAACAGAGCCAGTGCAGAAAAGGACAATGGCAAAGATTGCAACAGTTAGCTTGGCGAACATTCCAGCACCAATAAGGCAGACCAAAAGATTTATGAAGTTCACTGCAGATCCATAGGCAAAGCTGTACCATCTTCCCTCTCGTAAGAAGTGTGCAATTTTTCCTGTGGTACGAAAAAGTAAAATAACATATTGTCTGACAATTTTCTTTACAATCATATACAGTATGAAAGTAATAAAAACTATGCATTGAATAACAGTTTCAATGCAGATCATGAAAAAACCAGTCATAAGTGGAAATCAGGTTAAACTATTCTACACAGGCCTCATTCACAATGCATTTTCAATAAAATCTAAACAAATATATGCATTCCTGGTGAATGGAATGAATTTCTTAAATGGTATGCAGTTTTACCAGCATGGTACCAACAATGATATGATCAGTTTCTGAAATTTCTGAACCTACAATGTTGACTTCAAAATGTTCAAAAATTATATAGTTAAATCTTATAAGCTGAGACAGAAGAAGCCAGGTGATGAGTGCTTATCCTCCATGAGGGCTCAGGCTGGGGTGTCTGCATGCATGTGGATGTAACAAGATGAAAAGAAAGGCAAGATGGATAGTATGTTTGAGGAAAGGAACCTGGACATTCTAGCAATACGTAACAAAACTCAAGGATAAGAGGGAAAAATGGTTAGGGTAAAGGTCAGAGCTTAGGAAGGGGTAGCATTACTAATGAAGCAGAGCAATGGGAATGTGTGAAAGTGTGAGGAAGAGAGCTCCTGACTAATATGGATAAAAGTGGATGACAATAAATGGGTGATTACTAGTGTTTATGCACCTGGCCAAGAGAAGAATGAGGAAAAGTTAAGTGTTCTGGGAGCACCAGAGTGTGTTAATAGTTTGATACAACAGACCGACTATTAGTGATGAGTGATTTAATGTGAAAGCAAGGAAAGTGGCAATTGAGGGTATAACTGGCTACCAAGGGTATACAGTAAGGTAAAGAGAAAGGTGAATAGCTTCTGGAATTATGTGCTGAGAAAGGACTAACAATTGGGAATACCTGGTTCAAAAAGAGGGACATACATAAGTATACATGGGGGAGTAGGAAAGATGGCCAGCAGGCATTAATGGATTATGTACTACCAGATAGATGTGAAAAAGTGACTCTTGGACATTAATGTGCTGCAGAGCAACTAATGGGATGTCTTATCACACAGTGAAGGCAAGTGTGAAGATACAATTGTAGAGGTTTTCAGAAAAGAGGAAATGGCATGGGTAAGAAGAGGGTGGTGAAAGTAAGTGAGCTTGGAAAAGAGACTTGTATGAAGAAATACCAGGAGAGACTGGAGACAGAAAGGCAAAAGATGAGAGTATTTAGGGAAGAAGTGTGACGAGTGCAAGAGAAATGCCATAAGAACAGTAGAAGATGGGCAAGTGAGAAAGGATGATGAAGTTTAGTCGCTAATAAAAGAAAGAAGGATGACGAAGTATAGTTGCTAATAAAAGAAAGACGTATAAGAGCTATTTACAGGGAAGGAGTTTGAGGGACTTGGAGATGCACAAGAGAAAATGACACGAGGTCAAGAGGAAGGTCCAGAGGCTGAAAGAGAGGGCAAATGAGTTAGGGGTCAGCAAATATGAGCAAATTTCAGAGAGATTAAAGTGTTTTAAAGGAGATTAATAGAGTAAGAAAAACAAGAGAATGAAGGGGTTCTTCAGTGAAGGGGGCAAAGGGGGAAGTGGTAAAAGGCAATGATAAAGGAAAGAGGAAATGGAGTGATTAATATGAAGGACTGATGAATGTGTTTCATAACAGGGATGCAGATGTAGGGTGTTTGGGCTGAAGAGGTATGCGAAAAGAGAGTCAACGCAATTGATTTTAAGACAAAAGAGATGGTGAAAGCCTTGTGTAAGATGAAATGTGGTAAGGCAGGTTCGAATGGATGGAACTGAAGTTGACTTTCTTAAAAAAGAGGGTGTCTGTATTAGATATTGGTTAATTAGTTATTTCAATATATGTATGGATCATGGGTTTAGTTCCTATGGACGGAAAGAATGCATGTATAACACTTTGTATAAAGGCATGGGGAAAAAAAGGTGAGTGTCAGAATTATAAAGATATAAATTTGTTAAATAGTATGAAAGAGTGGTGATTAAGGAGCTGGAAAAATGCGTGTATAGGCGTTTAT